>PVIW01014044.1:0-24964 GCA_004026585.1 Noctilio leporinus | reverse complement strand
CACACACACACACACACACACACACACACACACACACACATGCATTGGCAATTATGTGACCTGCTGGAAGTATTAGCTAATGTTAGGATGGTATTCATTTGGCAATATGTAAATATATCAAATCAACAGTTGTGTACCTTAAACTTACATAATGTTATATGTTAATTATATATCAATAAAACTCCCAAACTGTTTTTATCCAAATCACCAAAGCCCATCAAAAATGCTCCTCTGTGTGAACCTTCCTTCCTCCCCATGGGAAGAATAGTGTCAGCTCACCTCCCTCCCCAGCCTCTCATGTATCTCAAGGGGGCAAAATGTGTGTTTTTTGGGGGGTGGAGCAAAAACTCTACTCCTTTTATGTCCAAAGCATAGATCTATGTAGAGTATATAAGTAGATATACATTATCACTGGGGTGTTAAAATTTCATGGGAGCAGTGCAATCAGGAAAAAATATTTTGAAAGTCTCTTTAAGGGGTGATAAGGAAAAGGAGAGAAACACTAATCTTAACATCTCCTCCAGTGTGAGAAAGAGACATGTCAAACTCAGTTATCCAGTTTGTCCTTCATCTTGCTCCCCAGTCCCCACCCTACCCCTTCCATGTTTTTGCTATAGCTACAGCTGACAATGTCATTGCCAGTGACTCAGCCCCCATGCTGTGATCCTCAGTCACTGTTGGTGAACTCCTCACCCTTGATCCCCACATGCACAAGCCTGCCTCTCTGTGTTCCCCCATCTCTGTCACATTTGTCTCTTCTCGCCTTTCCAGGCTCCTGGCCTCATCATCTCTCATCTGGGCCACTGCAATAGCCCCTCAATAGTTTTCATCCACTCCTCTCTCCAATCTGCCTTTCACTCTGTCCCTGAAAAGAATGTTCTAAAACACAAACTGTATTCATAGTTCAGTCCTGTTTGCTTCAAATAGAAACTCTAGCAGAAATCACCAGTCCTCCCCCAGGTCCTGCATTCCCCGCCATCATATTCTGTTTTAACACAACTGAATGTCTGTTCTCCCTGGAAATTGTTCCATACTTTCATCCCCCACCCCCCTCCCCCCAGTCTTTTTTGTATTGAGTCCCCTGCTCAGAATTCCTTTCTCCTTCCTCTTTTTCTACCTAAACTCCTGTTCTTACCTCAAGGCCCAAATCAAATGTTACTACTTCGGTTTGGTCTCCCCTTATGTGATTCCTGGCAGAATCATTAGCTGCTTTTGTTGTACAGATGATGTCCATGTTTCTGTAACACTGAGTGTACCCCCTTGTTTTTCAGCTGACCCTTTACTAGACTGTTATTGAGAAAAATACTTTTATTTGTGACGTATGGTACTGGGTGTCAGAGCAGCACTAATGAATGAATGGGGCTTGCCTTCTTGAAAACCTGGTGGGGAGGACTGAAGTTTATCATGTTTAATAAATATTCATTTAAATACAGTTGTCGTAAGTGCAATACAGGAAATATACAGAATGTGTGAGAGTAAGGAAAAGGAAAATTCACTTGCAACCAGACAGGCAGAGACAGTGTCTTTGGAGAAAATAACTTTTAAACCAGAAAACAAAAGAGCTGGGTGAAAATTGGGGGAGCAGAGATGTCCAGGCAGAGGCAATATCACATGAGGATGCTCTGTGGTAAGAAAGCCTAAGATCATAGAAGACCTGAAGTAAAACAAATAGACCAACAAGCAAACACAACGTGGGTCTCAGGCACAGTGACCTGGGGGAAATGGGTATGACAGAACACTGTGAATGCCCAGCGAGTGGCCACTGAATGAATGCATGAAGGGAGAGGTCACTTTCTTAACATAAAAGGGAACCTTTATACTGTTCCTCTTCATACTTCTTTTTTAAAAGTATTAATTTTTTGAGAGAAGGGAAGGAAGGGAAAAAAGAGGGAAATGTTGATGTGAGAGAGAAACATAGATTAGTTGCCTCTTGTATGCATCTTGAAGGGAACCAAACCCACAATCCAGGCATATGCCCTGACCGGGAATCAAACCAGTGACCTGTAGCTTTGTGGGAGGATGCCACACCAGGCAGGGACCTTACATATGTCTTGATGTTATGCAAATGGACCAGTGACCTGGATTTGCGTGATGCTTCTTTTGTCCTTACTGTCATGTTGCCTGAATATAGATGCAGAAATCATTTTTTTCTATGACTAAAAAAGGAAGGGGCAAAAATTTGGATTGAAATAGATGATTCATATGCAACTCCTCGAAATACAGACATTTCATTATGCATTATTCTGATTGCTCGGCATCGTGTGGAAACAAATAACTGCCTTGCAAAATGTGATTTTTCAGGAGGTAGCCTCGTTGCCTGCTGCCTCAGTAAAATGGTTCCAAACTGAGTAAGAACATTTCCTTGTACCTGAAACTCTGGGATCAAGTGTCAGTCCCGTGGATATGAACATGGAGCAAACAAAATATGGAAACAATACACTCAACTCTATGACTCATTCACTCACGGGCAGTATCATTCTGCAGTGTTTTTGTGGGTAGTTGTCCTTTTGTATAGCACATGTTGGGGTCGCTGGAAGCCCCACAGCTCTTCCTACACTGGAGTCTTCTGAGTGTCACAGAGAGAGATGGAGTTGAGTGTTAAAACAAGCCAGCCCCGTGCTCAAAGAGTCATGTGTACATGAGGCTATTGACAAAAATGACTCACCCAGGGAGGTATGCAGATGGCTGTGGAAAGAGAGAGGAAACTAAAAATAACAGTTCCACCGAAGGGTGGGGTGAGAGGCTGGTGTTTTGTCACACTTGCCTGCAGTTTCTGAAAACTCCCCCAGTTCAAGTGGAAAGTGACACGATGACTGCAGATACCTGGGCCCTTGGGGAGGGGTACAAACCGAGGCTGCTCCAGCCAGCTTCCAGGAGACCCGCAGCAGGTGTCCATTGAGATGGGAGTTTCAGGGTAACGAAGGCTTCTTTCCCGCCTTCTGCCCTGTAGCCTTACCTTCCATACTGGAGCCGCACATCATCAGAAGGATAATACACTGGGTTATTATTAACAACACATTTCAAGGTTGTTGGAGCTGCAAGGATGTTTAGACTTTGTTTTATTTTTCACTATGTTCTCCTCCTCCTGTTCTATATGTTTCAGGAGGCAGAGACCTTGTTTGTCCTGTTTCCAGTTCCATCCTCAGTGTCTCGCTTAGAGGAGGAGCTAAATAAATATTTCCTTAAGGAAAAATGGAAGGAATGTATCTAGCTCAGTCCACTTGGTTTGCAGACAAGGAAACTGGGCAGGGAGCAGAAACTTGCCTGGGGTCATTCAACCAGCGGGCAGAGTGGGAGAGGAGCCAGGTCTCTGCTCCTCGTCCAGGGCTCCTTCACTGCCACAGCTGCTGGTAATAGGACTCGTGTAGCTACAATTGTTCGGTTCAGGGCAAGGGAGACAAAACATGAGCTCACTAGCCTCTAGACTGGGAAGAGTATATGTAATGGGGTCCTGAGGGTGCCAAAAGAAAGTGAACTTGGATGAAGAGGGGCTGGTGCTGAGTGATGCCCAGCAAAACCCCACAAGCAGCAGAGGCTGGCGGCCTATCTGTACACGCCACAGATGTGACTATGTGGACGGTTCTATGGCCATTAACATTGGCAGCATGCGTATGCTTGTGTGTTTGGCTTTTTTTTCCCCTTAATAATCAGACAATAGTTTACATCTGTACCTTGGCAAGGAGCCATAAAGAAGAGCATCCAAACAATGAGGAGAAAAGCCAGACTGGTGAGTGGGCTGGCTGGGAAAGAAAAGCCAGATACTTTGCCTTCAGTCCCCATGGATGAAAGGATTGAAAGTTCACCATGGGGTAGGGGGAGACCAGGGGAGAGGCCTTTAAGGAATTACCAATGGATATAAAAAATGGTCATTTTTGAAGCTGGTTTGCATTTAGTCTCACATTGTCTTTCTCTCTAAAAAAAATTCTCTAACATGAAAGGTCGGGAGCAGTTGTAGGAGAGCAGGGAAAGGCTTGGGGCAGGGCAGTGGTGTGGAGGGACTGCAGGAGGAGCCACTTCTGGGGTCTCCTGGCTATGCACCCCCCCCATCCCCCCAGCCATCCTGGTCCCTCTTAGCCACCCAGATGGGGGAACAATGCCTTACCTGCTTGTTGTCCAAGTCCTGAAATAGATGGATTCCATCTCTATTCTCTGCTAATGCGATGGCTGGTTTTGACTTCAGGTCATTCAAGACTTGCTCAGCTTACAAGCCTGGGGCAATGGCTCCGGACTTCGCCTAGGCTGTGTGCTCCACTAGGTGTGAGAACACCACCAGACGCTTGATGACAGGTTTATGCTAAATCAATTCTCCCCAGATTGTGTAGTTGGGCATGGAATTAACAATTTTTAAAAAATATCTGTTAAAAAAAATTAATTTATTGAATCAAAACCCATGGGGATTGATTTACCTGCAGGATAGCCAGAGTAGGTTTTAAAAACTGGTGCTCACACAGCTTGTATGATTTCCACTTAAGGGTAGTGAAGCACCCATCATCTGAAATCAGTGAGGCTGGTTAAGGAATAGCCACAAAATGGAAGTGGCTTAGATTATTGCTATTTTTAAATATTAATTAAAAAAATGAACATACTTCTGATTGTCAGCGACATACTTAAAGGAATCCGAGAGATATTTATTTTGAATCTGGGCTATGAAGCCTAGAATCCAAGCCAACAGAAATCCCACACAGACTTTGGGGAGGCAGAAGTCAGGTTCGTTTGTTTGTTTTCAAAACATTTTTAACATAAAAACATATTATAAACATATAATGAATAAGAATGTACTTGATAGTCACAGAAATGGCAGTGGCCGCATGACTGAGAAAGAATCAAGAATGAAGGAAGCAGGAAAAAAAATTAAGGCAATACTGACAGCTACTCAGATGGCAACCTACATAAATTAGTCAGTTTCCTTATCAGAGATTTACATGTTAAAACTGCTTGATATAACCCAGCAGGAAATTGAACAAGTGATTCTATGTCCAGACTTGGAAACAAAAATAACCGCTCAGGGTCGGCACACATTAGTTTGTTCAAACTTGCACTGATAAAAGTCTTTTTGGCTGGAGCTACAGCGTGTAGCTATGAGGCTGGAGAGTTTGGTTGGCGGATGACTGACACTAAAACAATTGCAAATGCTTTATGCAGGAAAACATTTTTTGATGAAAGTTTCAGCTGGCCTGTGATAGCCACTGAGATCCTAGAGTGTGAGGACATGGTTTAGCATCCTTCCTGGTAAAGGACGAAAACCTGCTCCACCAGCTCTACAAAGCATGTTTGCCTGCCAGGTAGGTGTATTGTCACCTTACAGCCAACATGCACAGATATTCCTGCTCACACTCACACACAGATATTTCACATTTCCCCCTTACATTTGGACCCATTCCAATGTTTCTAGTATTTCTTGGTAGTCTCAAGAATGAGAACAATTTTGAAATTTCTGAACTTGTAACGTTAGGGACAAGCAGACATAAGACTGTGGAACCTTTTGGGCCAAGACCCCATGCTTGTCCCGGCAGCCCCCAGACGCCTTTCCAAACACTCTCCGGTCTCCCAGCATTCCCTTGCATACCACATGCACATTCTATTTATATGTTTCTTTGTCCTGAACAAGATTTGGCCCCATTGTGTGGGAGCAACACCAGAAAAGAAAAACAAAATCCATCCACTGAGAGAAAATGGATATTGTGGGAGCTTGGAGAAATTTACATACTTTGCTCATTCCATTTTCTGGTGATGTCAGAGCCAAAGAATATGCCTTAAAAAAAAATTGTGCGTACACACACATTAAAAAATGCTGGGGCTCACCAGCTCTGTCCTGCAATTGGATTGTCATGAAAAGGAGAAATGTAAATACTCCCTTCCCTGTGGTACCCCCCCTTCTTTTCCCTCATCAGCCCCCTAAAGAACCTAACAAATTAGTCCAGACTCCATTTGGATGGAATTAAGGGCCTGTCTGCACAAGGGTGAGGGGTATTAATGGAGATGGGCGGGGGGATGGGAATAGAAGTGGGAGGTGGGAATGTGTGCTGAGTCTGGGTGACTGGCTCCTGCATTTTATGGAGGCAGAGAGAAGGGTCGGCTGACACTTTACAGATTGGGTGTAATGTTCAGGGAATTTGGCATTTCTGCCACAGGGCTCCGGCTGCCCTGCTAACCGCTTTCTTTCTCCCTGCTGGTAAAAGTGCAGGAGAAAAGGGTTAAATAAATGTTTGTGATATGATAAGGTGCTTGTTTATTCAAGGAATGACAGATTATTGGCTCCAAAGGCAGCCCTGAAAAATAGTACAAAGGAACTGGCTCTCCCCTCGCGGATGATGTGATTTCCTCCTCAGATTCTGGTCTTCCCTAGGAACAATTTGCTCTGGGAATGGAGAAGGATGATTTTCTCTCAGTGGAGGAAGACCGGCGACATTGGTGTGGAGGATTGGAACCTGGGGAGCTGGCTGGGAACTGGGGTGGCTTGTCTTGGGGAACGCTCCTTTGGTGTCCTTGCACGGACAGGCAGCCTTCCTCCATTTCTCAGACCATGAGGTAAAGGATTAACTTGCACGGGAGGGAAACTTCTTCCCCAAGAAATCCCAGGTGCCAGGTTTTCCTCCAGACACGGACAATTGTGCCCATCCCATGACCACCCTGACATTCTGTGAGCACACGTGCACATAATCACGTGTGCTTTTGTGTTTTCACCTGCAAACATACTGTCCATCCTAAGAGCTTTCTGGCTGGTCCTGGAGGAGAATTCAGCTCCAGTACCCTCAACAATGGGACCTTCACCTAACCTCCGTGTGTTTTTCCTGAGGGAGAAAACACTAGTGATGGCCAACCCTGAAAATCAGGGAGGTCTGGCCTGGGGGACTTGGAGGCAGAGTGCCTGAGTGCTGCTGGAGCTGGGCAGATACACGCTTGGCCATGCCCTTGGACTTCAGTCCCCATCCTGCTTCCAGATGCCACTCCGAGCCTGCTCCTGCCTGCAGAGAAAGGGCTCTGAGCCTTGTGTGTCTGCACCAGAACTCTTCCTTGCCTCTCCTGAGCCTCCCGCTGGTGTGCTCCAGAGAAGCTGTTCTCATACTTGCCCAGTAAAAAGGTTTGGACAAGATGTTTGGCATAGCTCTCATTTGAAAAGAACTCAGTGCCAAAGTCAAACACCAAGGGGGAAAAAGAGAGTTGCGATTGAACTGCTGTTTTTCCAGGATCCTGGGAACTACTGTGTGGTTTTCACAATAGCCCGCCACCTTATCAGCCAAGGTGCTTGTCTGCAAGACAGAAGGCACCAGCCTGGGGAACCTAGTGCCCTTTGGATATGATGACTAAGGCCGACTAGAGGACGTTATCAAATATCCTCATTCAGGCTATTTTTATGATTGCGTTCAGTACTAATAGGGCTTGTTGAGTGTACACAGCCATGTGCTCATTCTTGAACTACATGAGATAAGATCCCTGTCCCTGGGAGCTTACTGCCTGACTTTTGCAAAAACCAGATGGCAGAAAATGGTTTCCCTCTGCCCATCAGTAATGATTGAGGGGGTGGAGACGAGGAGGGGTGCAGTCAATTCATAACTCTCCCAGGGTGGGACCTCTGCTTTGGCATTTATCCCATGTGACATTTTAATCATGGACTGTCTTTCCCCCATCATCTGCTACTCCATAAGCTGTATCTCTTGGGGTCACTGGGAATCCAAGCTAATTTGAACACCAGCTTAATTAAAGCATCATTAGATACATAAAGATGACTTCCACCATATATGCATATATGCAGACATGTATTGTGCATGTACACACTCGCAAATATACCATGGATTCCAAAACTAGTCATAAGTGGGTTTTAGACTGCCATGGGGACATCAGAATGAATAGATTCAACCTGTCTTTGTTGGTCATGTCTAACTTATACACTGTGATGCTGGATTAGGAAGGACCAGCCAGGACATCCTGTCACGTTAATCGTGAAGCTAGGACAAGAACAATATTTGTCAGAGTCTGGCCCCTGCTCTGAAAGTCAGCAGAGCAGTGAGGAAAGGCCACTTTGAACTTGACCCCAGCACCACTGTCCCCAGAAGAACCTCCCTGCATGTGAGCATGTAAGTGACCTTGTGTTTCAGGATAGTCTCTAACTCTTGAAGGTATCTGCCACTGCGTGAGTTTTCTTGAAAAACAATACTCTACTTTTTGTCAATGCAGGAACAATCTTATCGAGGGTGCATGCCCTGGTCGAACCCCAGGAATGAAGCAAGTGTGTGCATATGCTTTATCTTCAGCTGAAAGCCAATCCTGTGACTGGCATTTGAGTGGAAGGAGTTGATTTGTGAGGTGATCCGAGGGAGCACCAGCAGGGGGTGGGGAAGGAAGCCAAAACAGTGTGTGTTGATGGGCAGCTACTGCTGTGAGTAGCTGGGTTCAACCTTGCTGGGGAGATCTTGGGGACAGTCCAGGGTGCCTTAGAGCTCTAGCTCTCTAGGAGTCAGGTAGCTGGGATATTGATCCACCAACTCCTCTCTGCCTTTGGCTGAGGGTTATTTCAGCTCCTGAGCTCTCCCAGACTTTCAGTCTTCATACAGGCTGGGCAGACCCCCTCAGGCAGGAAGGGCTCTGAAGCAGAGAGTTGCAGGTGCTTGCGGAGTTGCTGCTGTGCAAGGGGAAGTCAAAGATACACAGGCCAGGACCTGGCAAAATCTGACATAAATTCCCTCTCTCCCTTCCCCCTTCCTCCTTTCCTTCCTTCCTTCCTCCTTCTTTCCTCCATCCTTCCTTCCTTCCTCTTTCCTTCCTTCCTTCCTCCCTCCCTTCCTTCTTTTGTTTCCTTCTATTCTTTTAGTAAGAAACTCCTTTGATAGAAATTGTAAATCTATACATATTTGCTTGAGGAAAGGAATCAACATTGAGAAGCCTAAGAAAATAAATAAATAAGGAAAGGGGAGGGACACAAAAAGGTTCAGCTCAGCCTTCATTTCTTCTAGGAGATCTCCAAGTGCCCATCCACCCCCAACCCTGCCCCTCAGCCTGAGTTAGGTGCACATCCTATGGCTCCAGTAACACACTGACAGCACCCCCACCTACACCCATCAGTCCTGCTTGTAATTGGCCTTTCATTTGTCACTTTCCCAAAGCAAGGCAGTTTTTCACCATTTGTTTAATTTTTTATTCCCTGTACTAACTTATTTGGTACAGATAGGTACTTAATTAATCTCTAGGAGATGCTTTTGAATTATTCCACACTCATCTCTACCAAAAGATTAAAGTTTAGCATTCAAGAAGAGAACTTTCAACCAAGTTCCCATGGAGTTTTAGTGTTCGAGTTTGACAAATCTTTGCATGTCTATCACAAAACTCAATTACCAAAGTGCCATGATTTTCCAATATCAGGGTTCTTCTTATGCAGAAAAAAGATGGACCTTTCCAGTGAAGTGGAGAGCTCAGCTACTTAGGCTGAACACCCCACCTCTGAGGGTTGGAGTGTTTAGCATAGTTTAGTAGCTCATTTAAAGTTCACTTCCATTGTTGCAAAGAGAAAAGCAGAAAATATGGGGGAATGGTACCTTTGATCTCCTTTCACCTACCGTATTAGAAAACCTCTGTGATATTCAGCAATGCTCATCATGTCAGGATAAGGAGAAATGAGTGACAGAAATGGTTCACTTGCAGGGCGACAGGCAGGAAGACAGAATTTAAATTCAAGATGACAGGGGTTACAATAGTGTTTTGCGCAGAAACTAACCTGGAGTGGCCTACGAAGGCTTCAAGAAAAGGGGACATTCTCTAGGAAGCTGAATCAGGGAGGCATTGGCCATGTGAGGTGTGCTTTCAAAGGAGGAGGAGGAATGGCCAGGGAAGGTGTTCTAGGACAAGAGCAGAAATAAATGCTTGAAGCATCGAAGAGCATGGTGTACATGAAGAGCTACAGGGAGCTTGGTATGCCAAAAGGATGAAGCCAGAATTGAGTAGTCAGAGTAGACAAGGGTCATAAGGGCCTCATAACTCATGCTAAGGAACCTGTCTTTTATTCCATAGCCAGTGATTTTCAATCTCTTCCATCTCATGACACACATAAACTAATTACCAAAATTGTGCAACACATCAAAAATATATATTATGTCTTTTGCTGATCTGACAAAAAATAAAGGTATAATTTTGATTCATTCACAACAGATGGCTATTGTTATATTGGCTGTTGTTATTTTTAAATTTGACAGTCTAAGAGAAGGAAGGTCAGTGCCCCTGACTAAATAGCCAGGTATGGCAGGCATGTTTTAAAAATTCTCATGGCACACTGGTTGAAAATATCTGCCATAGGCAATGGGAAGTACTGAATGGGTTTTCTTTTTCAGGTGTAACATGGTAAGTTTTGGATAAATAATTCTCTTTCATTATGTTAGAACAGTTCCAGAATTATCTTCTGAGGAAAATAATTTTCTTGTCCTTTTATTTATTTAGAGGTTTTTATTTATTCATTTTTTTTAGAGAGAAGAGAAGGGAGAGAGAAAGACAGGGTGAGAAACATCAATGTGTGGTTGCCTCTGGCCTGTAACCCAGGCATGTACCCTGACCAGGAATTGAACCTCGACTCCTTGGTTCAGCAGGCCAGCGCTCAATCCACTGAGCCACACTGGCCAGGGCTTCTTGTCCTTTTAAATGAACAAACTAATACATGTGCATTGTAGAAACTTTGGAAAGTATACCAAAGTATAATCAATCATAAGAAAAAAAAAATTACACATAAACTCTTGATGCACAGGTAATTATGAACAAATTTTTGGAACCCATTGTTTTAGTCTTTTCTCTAAGCCATACTTTTAGAAGGCTGAGATTACAAGTATATAGTACCTTTTGTCATTGTTTTCAAATGTCTTTCATATCCAGTACCCATGTCTCTGAAAATGGAGCCAATAAGAAGCTTTCTAACTGGTTTCCCTGTTTCTGCCCTTCTGCCCTTCTCCCATTCTATTCTCAATACAGAAGCCAAAGTAGTTATGTTAAAATGTACAGAAAACTATAAATAATAATAAAATAGTTACATACATATCTACCACTCTTAACATATTGGTGTGTTTTTTCCTAGTCTTTTTTTTTTTTTTTTCCTGCAAATACTTTTAAACAGCTTAAGTTGCATGAAATATAGTAATTTTTCTCACTCTCTATTAGCTCAACTTTTAACATGAAGCCAATTGTACAAACTAATATTTATAAGTGTTTCCTAAAATGTTTGCTAAATGATTTAGATTCTTCCTATTCCCTAGTCCTGGGTCAAGATAGGCCATCACAGAGTGGCAATCTTGGTCTGAATGACATAAATCCACTGAAAATTTGTATTTTACAATTTTTAAATTGTATTCTTATGTTAAGCCCTCAACTTATAAGAGAGAGAGCATTTTTAATATGGAATTTGCTGTCGTGTTTGCTTTAAGGATGTTATTGAGGTCTTGTCCCCTATATCAGGCAATGTCTCCTTTAAGAGGCCTCTAGAGAAACATTCTTCTCATAGCTTATTGCTAAAAATGTTCTGCTTCTCCTTACCAGAGAGCCTGAGTTTTTAGAAGCCTTACTAACAATACGAACCAGGTAATTCAAAGTATTGTCTTCTTCTTTTTTTTTTTTTTTAATATTGCTGATTTTTATTTTTATTTATTTATTTTTAAATATCTTTTTTTTTAAAGATTTTATTTTATTATTTTTAGAAAGAGGGGAAGGGAGAGAGGCAGAGAGGGAGAAAGACATCAATGTATGGTTGTGTTTTACCTGCCTCCAGCCACAGACCTGACTGGGGACCTGGTTTGCAACCTGGTTATGTGCCCTGGCTGGGGAATCGAACCTGCAACCTTTGGGTTCGCAGGCCGGCGCCTTATCCACTGTGCTACCAGCCAGGGCTTGTCTTCTTTTTATTGGCTACTAGGATATTAGAGCTGAGGTTCTAGTATATGAACTAGTATATAATATATTGTGTAGCGTATAGACCAATATTGCCCTTTTTTTTAACTTAAAATCTTTATTACAATCAATATTGGTCCATACACTATGTAATACTAACAGTACAAACTTAATCTTTTAAAATCAACATTTAAATATCAAAATACTAAGAAATAAAATTTCTCTAACTTTACTACTGCTTCATATACTAGCCACAGTGCAGAACTTTACAGTGTAATTTTGTGTCCTAAATTTTTATCTGGCCTTGCCTTATTCAATCTTTATGTTCTCTTTCCCCTGCATATTTATATACATACATACATACATATCCATACATATATAAAGTATGTATATATGTACATATTTCTACAATGCATTATATCTCACAGTTTGGTAATTTTTATAATATTTCTGAAATGAGAAAAGGTCTCAATGAAGGGGCAGGGCCTGTCTGGGGGCAGGGAGACCAGTTAGAGAAATATGACAAAGTGACAGGCTATGCCAGTTTGAGCTAGGGCCACAAATGTTCACATTGGGAGAAGAAAATAGAACTGAGAAAGATTTGTAAGGCAGAAACATCTCAACTTAATGACTGATTAGTTGAGTTGAAAAGAGAAACAACCTCTAGGTTTCTGGCTTAGGCTATAGTTACTGATTGGGGCAGGGAGTGGTTTGGGAGGAAATGAAACATTCATTTTTGAACAGACTGATTTGAAGGAAACTGTCTAGGATAGCCAGATGGAGATGTTCAAGCTTTCTCTACCACTCCATTAATTTCCATTTATGGTCATTTGCTCCCATTATTTTTCTCTGCCTGGAGTACAGCCACCTTGGCTTCTAATACTGACCAAATTTGAGCCATCTTTCTGGGATTAGTTGAGTTCCTACCTTCCAGGAAGTATCTTTGTTCACTTCTTTCTTCTGACCTCCAATAGCACTTATCTTCAGTAATGTATTTAGAATAGATACTTGAGTTCCTCATGTTGCTATTCCACTTATGATATATCATAGATGAAATTCATCTACTTATCAATGCAGTGAATATTTAGTGTATGTCCTAGGTGATGGACATACAGATGACTCGGGCACCACCCTGACCCTCAGAGAGCTGGCTGTACATTGGAAGAGGAGACAGCACAATATAAACAAGTCCCTCTATGTCTCTTGAAGCACATGACATTCATTCTCTTCTTTATTGTTTCTCATGGTGGTTAGCTCAGGCTACCCACAAAGCCAACCCTCAACAAACAGCATATCACCTGGCAGATTATTGATAGAAGCTTGCAGAAGAGGAACTTCATAGTAAACCTTAGCTGGTGATAACTGATGTCTTTCTGAACCACCAAAATTCTCTTATACTATGTGAGCCATGACAGCAAATAATGCAGGCCCCCTCCCTAAAGTGTGACTTTCATCTGATGGGCCATATTGGGCCTGCTCCTGCTGTGCTCACACCCTAAAAGAAGTAAAATCTTATATGAAGCTCTGTCTTGGCAGAAAATTTTTGCTCTTGCTGGATAGACTTGATTTTTAATAGCAGCCAAGAGGAATTCCAGTCATGGCTCTAAAGACCCTTTCAGATACATGAGGAATGAGAAGTGACTTGGTAGCTTTGCAGAAATCAGTGAGCTGGGGTGGGGAAACAGAAAGACTTATCTTCAGGCTTTGGACCTGCCCTGAACTAACTGTTCTGACTTGGGCAAGGTGCTCCCTTCAGTGCCTTAATTTATAGAAGGTGACTAGAGAGGTGATTTTTAGGAAACTTTGTGCTCTTCTCCTTTTGTTATCTTTTGTGATAAAAACAAAACAAAACAAAACAAAACAAAAAATCAACCCTGTAGTTAGAGTTTTACAGAATGATAGTTACTCAGAGTAAGTTCTCTTGTGCTCCATCCATCATGACAATGGGAAGATCTAGGAGATCTATATGTGGAATCTACCAGTCTTAGAAGTTAGGCAATATTTGGGTGTGTTGTTGAAAGGAGTTGTCTTGGGAAAACTTTTCCATTTTATGAAGAGGATTTATCAAGAAGGACCTGTGACGTGCCTGGGCTGAAGGTGGTATCCTGAAGTCTAAATACCTCCAGGTTGTTGCCCTGGGGCCAGAGGACATGGCCAAGAGGCCTCAACAGGGCACATGGACAGAGTTCTGGGCTTGAAGTGGAAAATGTCACTCCTGGCCCCATCATTTGCTACTTATTATCAGGGCTCAGGACAAAGTTTGAGATTTCTCTAGATGTGAGTCTCTTTACTTAAAAGGTAAGTGTTTCTTTCCAATTTCTTGTCTAGTTCAGACATTCTATTACTTAAACTGTGTTCAAGTGTGCATATGTGTGTGGATGGAGGGGAATACTTTGTTTAAAATTTGAAGCTCTTTTAGTTTTTATAATAATAATAATCTCTGACAATTCCTAACTTTATGAAAACAAGCAGCTTCTCAGCTTCCTTTATTTTTTCTTCTCTGTTTTCTTTAGTGCACCATAGAGTTGTGAAACATACACAAGTTTTAAAGCCAAGAGATCTGGGTCCAAATTCCACCTCTGCCACCTCTTCATGGTGTGGTTCTAAGGAAGTCACTTCTAATTTACAAAGTTCATTTACCTCCTCCATAAATTGCCCACTGCAGTGTTGCTGCTGCATGCTTCTGCTGTGATAAGTGATTGTAAAAGTGTTGACACAGCCCATCTTTGATAAATAATTAATAATGTCTACAGTTTAATAAAGACCTTTGAGACTACCAATCAAGTGACTAATGGATGGACAAGGCTATTATTTATTGGTTTATTCTACAAAGGATTGAGGTAACAATTTCTAGATGCAGGAGGGAAAATGTACAAACTTCTCCACTTGCAAAACCAGGGGGTGCACCAGATGATCTTTAAGGTCTCTCTATGAGTCTATAATGTTGGCTCATAAACTGGATCTGGATGTAATTCCAAAGCTGTTCAAAGAAATAAATCCCAAAATGGGGTTTCAAGTAACAGCAATGTCATTGCAATAAATTAAAATATGATTACTTTAGAGCAGTGCTTTTCAACCTTTTTCATCTCAGATTATACATAAGCTAATTGTTAAAATTCTGTGGCACACCAAAAATATTTCACTGCTGTATGTTTTTGTTGTAGTAAGTTACTATACAGGTGTTAGCACAGTCCAATACAATACAATATATTATACTTTTGCCAATCTGACAAAAATTGGTATAATTTTGACCCATTTGCACAGGACAGCTATTGTTTATATTATCTGTTGTCTTTATTTGAAAATCTAAGGGAAAAGAAGTCAGTGCCCCTGATTAAATAGTCAGGTATTGCATGTTTTAAAGACTCTTGTGTAGAGCACAGGTTGAAAATCTCTACTTTATAGGACAATATCCAAGTAAGCTTACTTTAATAATATGTATTGAATGCCTACATTGTTACATTTTGTAGCCACACCTCCAACATGTGAGAACAGGAAAAGATATAGACAGCATGAGGTAGCAGGTCAGGACGAGGGCAAGGCTGGTTCCATCTTCTTCTGGTTGGACAATGACTTGCTTGTAGCGTGTATCTTTTCATAATGAAAGTATGAAGCCTGTCCAGAAAGTATCAAGCCACCTACTGTTTTAATTGACATTGGCTCAATACTTTTGGGACAGACTTCATATCCCTAAAAAGTAGTTTCGAAGCTTTTGTAAATTGAATCATGTTTTAAATGAAACATAGACATGTCCTACTGAAAATACTTCGATGATAAAAAAATTTTTTTTGTAAGAAAAGATATTCTCTAATTCTAAATCTATATTGGATCTGCTTAAAGGAAAGCTCAATTCTAGTTATTTTCCTGGAGAGGAAAAGTGATGTCAAGCACACTGATGAGAGCCTGGTGTGGGAACAGCTTGTCTGGCCTCCTGGGCTCTCTGGGGACAGTAGATGGAGAGAAGGAGTAGATACATATTCCAGAGCTGGAATGGGCCTTTGGCCAAACTTGGCCCTATTTCTCAACTGGGAGAAAGCATTGACCAAAGCTGAGTGCTTTGTACATGTCATCCTCTGCCAGGCATGCTCAGTACCCTCTCCCTGAGGCACTTACCCAGCCAGGAGAAGGAAATGCTTGGGAGAAGAAGTTTTGCTCTTTCCCCCCTTCTACTGCCTGGTTCCAGCTTTTGCATAGCTTTCATGACTAGGGGTGGGGGAGGAGAGGAGAGCCAGAGACTGGCAAGTGGAAGGCGGGCGGTAGGGCCACCCATGAAGACTCATCAATAGAGGAAGCCAGGAAAAACCAGGAGGGAGTCATTGATGAAGAAGAAAACTATTTGAATAAACTTGGGGACTAAGGGAAAAATGAAGAAGGGATTCAGAGGAATCTCATAAACACGATGGAAAATAAGGAGGAAGGAAAGAGCCCCATGATGGAGAGCAAGCTAGGAAGAGATACATAGGTTCTTGGGTCAAACTCAGAGCTCCTCCAGACCCCAGGTTCTAACCTTCTTGATTTAGAAAAATGTCCTATGATTAACTCTCCAGTGCAAAACCCAGTGTGTAGAAATTTTCTTTAACTGTTCTTTCTTTATATTCTTCTGGAATGACAAGAAATTTAGTCATGAGTGCTCATCTTCCAATAAGATTAATGATGGCATTTCTAATGCTGCAGAAGCTGCATTTGCAGAAGATGCAACAGGAATAGCAGGCTGAAATGGTGGTGGGTTGAAGAAGAGGAGGGCTTAATATTCAAAATAAGAATGGTGTTCAGTTTTGAAGTTACTGTCTTAGTTTCAATATACATGTGAGGAATGTTAAGAACTATGTAACTGGGATATCAGGGCTCCAGTATCCAACATGCCCTGCCCTGGAGAAAAAACACACATGGGCTCACAAATTCAACCATCCATCTCAAGGCTCCATTTCTCAAAGCATTCACGTGGGAGATTAAGATGGTACAAATTTTAGTTCTGAAGTACCGTCTCCCTGGAGGTAAACTCCTCAGGCAGAAGAAACAAAGAGGGGCAGAACCAAATGTAGGTAACCCACATATTATGTAAACAATCATTGGTAGATAATCAAAGGCAAGAGTCAATATATTTAACTGCCAAGTTATAGGATTCACCAGTTAGATTCTACCCTGGACTTAAACAGCCCCTATCAGGCCTAAAGATAACACTTTCACAGCAGTTGATTTTTCACAGAGGTGTTTGCTCACTGTAGCTATGTACCTAATCATTTAGTGGTATTTGTTTAACATTGTGCTCTGCCTTCTGACTGTAAGCTTATTGAGGGGCTTCCCAAGGCACTTAATAAATTACAGGTGTTCAGTAAACCTCTGCTATGTGACTGCAGGTATCACACCATGTAAGATCTCATGAACTATGTTGAAAATACCTCATCTTGCTGTGTTGTGGCTAATTTAAAAGAAGTGGCATAGAGTGGTAGAAAAATCCCTGGATATCATGACAGCAGCTCTGCTCATGCCCAGGCTCTGCTGTTAGCCTGCGGCATGACTGGTCAAGTCACTTCACCCTCTCTATCTCTGAATCCTTTGCTATGTATGAAGTAACTGGAGTGGATTCGATGACTTCTGAGGCCAGTTCGTCTAAGAGTTTGTGGTTCAGCTTGCCTATAAAGTGGGCAGGGCAGGTTTATTTGTGACCGGAATAAAAATTAAGAACTGACAAAAACTGCCTAATACCATCTAGAGGAAAAGTGGGGACAAGATTTTGCAAGAAATATGCTTGGGTTGCATGATGCAAATGTTTCTTTTGTGAGAGGGGAAGGCCATAGGATATGATTACTTAATCCACCACTGAGCTTCCTGGGCAGCTCTGGCCAAGCGAAAGATGCCTAACACTCTTGTTCAAGGTCCGTTTCCTACTGCGTTGTCACCCGGTTGAATTATTGTTGAGTTGAAGTCCAAAAGGGGAAATATGTTGCAATCTAGAGTTGGACCCTGGAGCTATATAGTCATGATTACTGAGGCAGATTTCCCCAGAAGCACACAGTGCACCAGGAACCCTCATATTCCTGTATATGCTATTTCATCCACTTACTCTGCTAGTGGTGTTTGGGCACTTTCTCAAATGACCAAGTGGAAAGATTTCATTTTGCCTCTTCTTGAACCATTCCTCCTTTTAATTATATGCAAAATGATTTTTAAAACAAGACTTTAAAAAATGATTCATTTAAAAAGCACTTTAGGCTGGTGGCTCAGTGGATAAGGTGCTGGCTTGCAAACCCAAAGGTCACTGGTTCAATTCCCCAGCCAAGGCACTTAACCAGGTTGCAAGTCAGGTCTCCAGCCAGGTCTGTAGCTGGAGGTAGATGAAAGGGAACCATACATTGATGTCTCTCTCCCTCTCTCCCTTCCCCTCTCTCTAAAAATAATAAATAAAATCTAAAAAGAAAAAAAATAAAGCACTTTAGAAATAAGGTCATATTTATCTTCACAAAAAGAGTAATTTGTGTATTGAGGCGGAAAATAATAAACCCAGAGCTTCCTGAATCTTAACATAGGTGCTATTTTGACTGTTGACTTTTAAAACTCCCATCATCCTCAGAGAGCTTTTTTTTTTTTTATGGTGGTGTTCACACACCTTAAATTAAGTAGCTAATCATTTATGATAACGGTGATAAAGAGAATTATAATATGAAGTGTTCAAAGATCCATGGATAGGCATTCAAAAGCCCCAGCTTTTCCCCAGTTAGTGTATAACCCTAAGCAAGCCCTGGCTTCTCTGAGCTTCCATTTGCTTTCTTGTGAACTATTCATCCAGGCACCCAGAGCTCTGGGTTTTATGGAGAACCTTTGAGGTCCAGGTGAGATGCAATAGAAAGAGAAGAACCAAGAAACAGATGGGGCTGGGTTTCCATAGGTGGAGTTCTATTCTTGTATTTTATACGTGTTCAGAGTCTGCATACATTTTCAATGATGAAAGTATTCTTTCGGTTATAAAGTTTGAAAACCACAGAGTTCTATGACCTCTAAACACTCTCAGTTCTAAAAAAATGTCTTCTGATTTTATGTTCACATAAATTTCTGAATGCAGGTATTTTCTTTCTCTTTCCCCCATACGTACTTTACACAACGCAGAAACAAGATGGGTTAACCTTCCATGAATCATGTTGTTAAAGAATTCTGGTTTCATTTTTTTTTTTTTTTCAAGCTCTAGTGTCCCCCAAAGGCAGTGTACAGGTGCTGGTGGGAGTTGGGGAACAGTGGATTTAGATCTTCAGCTGAACACTGAGTCAATTAGAATTAGAGTTTTCACTCTTAGAAAGGAAGCTTAGAGCTCACATATATATCCCTTAACTTAATACAGGAGGAATCTAAGACCTGAAAAGGTGAGTGACTGGCCCAAGGTCATGTGATCAGTTAGTGACATATTCCTGTAAAAAACCAGGTCTCTAAATCTTAGCCCAGTCTCTTCCCCGCACACTTCTCTTAGAAAATGATAGACCTATAAATGGGATGCCTGGATATAGTGTAGTGATGATCCCAAAGTGGAAACATTCCCCATCCATCTCCGTAGCATGGGTTTATCTTTAGATCTACCAAGACCTTAAAAAATGCATGTACACACACAGAGATAGACACACAGACACACACCCATGCACAAAGGCATGTTGCCAAAAGGATAAGCGGTAATGAAAAATCCTTAGCAAATGGATACTTCAAAGCTTCAGAGGGTTTATCTGAGGAAGACTTTGAATAGAGTGCAACATTTTATGGGTTCTCCTAATCCCCAGTAAATTTGACTTGCTGAATAAGCAGAAACATTTTTAACAACGACTAGTGAGCTAGGCACAGATCTGTGATTGTGTGTTAGAGCTGAGTTTCCTGGGGACTTTAGTCTACAAGCCTGGAGGTACAGTTTGTATCCATGCCACTCATTCCAAGCTATATAGTTAGAGAGCCCAAGGCTTTTTCCCTCTGAAGGTTGATGGCTAGCCACTGATTTGGTCCAATCAGCCACAACTTCTACCACCACTATTTCCACCTCTACCTCTATCACTAAGAACACATTTTTAACCTCATTTTAGCCTCATAATATCCCTGGGAAATGTGTCGTACATGAGTAGAGAACTTCTCTGAGTGAGAAGTGGGTAGTGGGCCAGCAGTATTCAGTACAATTTGTTGAGTTCAAGCCAAGAGGTGGATCCCACATTGAGGGAGGTCCAGGAGGGTGAGGCCATGGTGCGGGAGGCTAGAGGTCTTGAGAAGACAAAGGCCCAAGGCCCTTTGGTTTGAGATTAAGGGTGAGCTCCAGAAGGCAGAGGAGCTCTGAGGGCAGCAGAGCCAAGGGCTGATGTTGAGGCTCTCTAGGCTCGCTCTATTGCTGTCCCTGCCTCTCCTGCTTCTAGTTTCTGGAAAACTCCTTTCCAGGGGTTGAAATTGTAAAAATTTGTCCACTCATCTGGAGCTTACATCCTAGGGATCAAATGCACAAAATGGGGCACTTTCTGGGCACAGCAGGACTTCAGGCTCTAGGCTACAAACCTAAGAACTGTGGCTTTCTGAGATCTTTAGGGCTCACACAGAATCTCTGAAACTTACCTTCTCTTCTGCAGCAGCTCCACATAGAGGAATTCATGTCATGTCCTCAGCCTCATGCCCCCTTTTGATCATTAGCACTCCTTTTCAGGAGAAGAAAAGTAAGTTGTTACTTGACCACTGTGTAGATTAATGTGACAACCAAGGTCAAATCTAGCATGGTTTAACAAAACCTACCAAAGAACAGAGCATAAAAATGTACCAAACACAGAGAGTGAAGCCATGTGAAGCTGAATTGCTGTTGCCTCTACTTTCTGCAACAAAGGAAATGAAACAGGAATTGAGAAGAGTCAAGGTTAGGATGCGTACAGCCTCGCCCAAGGTTAAATCTGTAGAAAACTGCTGGATGGTGGAATGAAATTCAGGAAGGAGACATACACACTTTAAAAATATAGTAAGTTCCAAAAATGATTCATGCAGGATACCTAATTTTTTAGTAGGAATTTAAAGGGAAAAGGTCAGAATAATGACAATACCCTTCTGCCTGAAGTGAAAACAGCTAGTGTCCTTTCTTCCAACCTCAGGTCTGGGTAGAAAAATGGCTATAGCTCATATCCTATGCTGCAGGCTTGAAGAAAAGCCTGTAATAAGACAGAAGGATAAAATCTTGAAGATTTTTAAAACAAGAAAATCTGTGGAAGACCCATAATCCAGGCATAGAAGGTAGACCAAGACTTTGAAAGTGTAAAGACAGGTGGGGGTTTGTATAGGGCAGTAAGAAAGAGAGTATTGAGAAAAAAATGAAGATCAACATAGAACACCTTTTATTACCCAAGAAGTATTCACATAAGGATGGTCTTAAAAAGCAGTAAGGCTCAACACCTACACATAAAGCAAGAAGGATAATGAATTAGAGACTGTTTCCAACTCCCCCCTCCCCTTAACCACAACTCTCTAAAATCTAACATTGAGAACTTTCTTGAAGTTCTGGGTATGCATCCCCTCAGACCAACCACCCATATTATATAAGTAGGTTACACCTAAGACATTTTCAGTGTTGATCTTAGGGAAGCCTTGGGAAGATATCTCTTTTGTTAAGAGGGGAATCCAGCGAAATTTGGCAGATGCACTGTAGTGAAGTACATGTACTGAACGTATGTCATCTACTTGTGTCTTTATTTGGGTTTGGAAGATAGAAATACTGAGATTATGTCAACTGTATGAAGTGTCTACTGCTGTGTAACAAATTTAAAAATATGACCCAACTCTAGGCTGTCTACAAAATAAACAAACAAACAAAAAACACAAAAAACAACTCACTTCAAATACAGTGATCTAATCAGATTGAAAGTAAAGGAATGGAGAACCAAGACGACGAGGGGTAAGTCGAGCTACACCAATCTCCTCCCAACACCAAACTGGAATTACAACTTAATTAGGGAGAAATCATCCCGAATAACCAACAGAACACCAACTGGAGATAAGCCTTATTACCACAGACAGAACAGAAGAGCCGATCCATCATAATGTGACCAGCAGGAAGTGCAGAGACACCAGAGGGCTGGTGAGGCTCCCACAGGGGCAGCTGAAGGGACACATTCTCAGCAGCCAGGGTGGGATCTAAATCCCCAACTGGGCTTCCCAGTCTACAGCAACACAGCTGAGGGTAAAACAGCACCCAGCTGTGAAAAGCAAAAAGCTGCCAGGTTTAGCAGGCTTGACCGAGAGACTGAGTTCTTAAAGGGACCATGCACTAAAATAAAGTGGCACCCACCTACCCTGGGCTCCAGCAGAGGGAGGGCAGAGCAGACTAGAGAAGCTCGGGGAAAGTCTGGTCCAGTGGCTTTAGGGGGAGAACTGAGGGAGCAGCCCGTGAGTCCAGTGCTGACCCATTCTCTCTACAGCAAGCAGACCACTCTTGTCCAAAGGGCAGGAGCCTGAGGGGAAAACACAGCCCCACCCACAGGAATTAATCCGCCCCACCCAGCAATGCCTAAACCTGACCTCAGATCACAGGATTCGCTGGATCCAGTTGACTGGATTAACAACTAAATTCATCTGCCCCACCCAGACATGCCTAAAACTGACCACAGATCACAGACTGATTGGATTAACAACTAAAGGAGACAGACAAAGACACCGGATCTCTGGTAGTCTCCACCTGGCTGACTAGGCCCAGACTGGGACATGAGCTGATGTCACCAAGCACAGATCCAGGAAGTAAAAAAAGTGCACCTCTACACCCAGAAGGCCACTCCACTAAGACAGTAAGTCAAAGCAGATCAATCCAAGAAGCAGAAACAAACAAGAGTCAGCTACAATGGGGAGACAAAGAAACCCTCAGCGAAAGGAAAGGAGGAATCTCCAGGAAGAGTGCAAAATGAAATAGAGGCAAACACACTATCAGACATGGAATTCAAAATAATGATGATAGAGAAGCTCAATGAGCTCAGCAAGTTCAAAGAAAACTACAAACAACTCCAGGGGAACTACAAAGAATTCCAGGGAAGCTACAAGGAACTTACTGAGAACTATACCAGCATTAAAAAGGACATAGAAACTATCAATAAGAGCCAGGAGGAAATAAAGAATACCATTTCTGAATTGAAGAACACATTGGAAGGAATCAAAAACAGGTTAGAGAAAGCAGAGTATTGGGTCATCAAGGTGGAAGTCAATGTAGAAAAAAATCCCAGGCAGTGCAACAAAATGAAAAAAGACTGAAAAAGAATGAAGAGGTTTTAAGAGAGCTGCAGGACAACATGAAATGTAATAACATCCGTATCACAGGGATACCAGAACAAGAAGAGGAGAAGCAAGAGAAAGAAAACCTCTTTGAAAAAGTAATGACAGAAAATTTCCCTAACTTAAACAGAGAAAAAAAGTCATGCAAACTCAGGAAGCACAGAAGGTCCCAAGGAAGATGAACCCAAACAGGCCCATTCCAAGACATGTCATAATTAAAATGGCAAATTTCAAAGACAAGGAGAGAATCCTAAAAGCAACAAGAGAGAAACAGCTAATTACATACAAGGGGACTCCAATAAGGTTATCAGCTTATTTCTCCACAGAAACACAACAAGCCAGAAGGGGATGGCAAAAAATATTTCAAGCAATGAAAAACAAAGGCCTGCAACCAAGAATACTCTACTGAGCAAGGCTGTCATTCAAAATGGAAGGTGAAATAAGGAGTTTCCCAGACAAAAGAAGGCTAAAAGAATACATCTCCACCAAACCAGCTGTTGCAAGACATGCTAAAGGGTCTGCTTTAAAAAGATGAAGAAACAGAGAGGCCAACAGGAACACAGGTACAAAGGGAAAAATAGATAATGAATGAGTACCTATCAATAATAACCTTAAAGGTAAATGGATTAAATTCACCAATCAAAAGACATAGGGGCCCTGGCTGTCGGCTCAGTGGAATGGTGCTGACCTGCAAACCTGAAGGTCACTGGTTCAATTCCCCAGCCAGGGCACATAACAAGGTTGCAAGCCAGATCTCCAGCCAGGTTCTTAGCTAGAGGTAGGTGAAAGGCAACCATACAATGATGTTTCTCTCCCTCTCTTTCTCCCTCCCTGACCTTCTCTCTGAAAATAATAAACAAAATCTTAAAAAAAAAAAAAAGACATAGGGTAGCTGAGTGGATAAGAACAAACTTTAACTTATGAATGCTTTAAAATGATCTTGTTATAAATAAATTTATAAATAAATACTAGGCAAGGTATAATTTTGTATATTACTTATATCTGCATTACTGCAGGTTAAGTTTTCTTAGATTGGAATTATTTCACAATATGGGAAAATCATGTTACTTGCAATAACTCAGAAAAATCGATTGCAGTTAAGGAAGAAAAAAGTAAGAAAATGTGGATGCATATTACATAGAATATATGCTATCTTTCTTATTCACTGTTACAAAATATGTGCTTATTTGTGGGTGTGCAATAATATGGATTTTGTTAGCAATTTATGTTTCAAATAGCAACCAACTCGTCATTGGTGTGATGTGAAATCACTCAGTCTTTAGGTTAGAAAAGATGCTGAGAATGAAGGCCAATTTGGATGGGAGTTGCAAACTACTAAACTATATGATTCACATACACAGGCAATATATATTCTCATATTAACATATAAATTAGATGAGATTCCTTTCAAATAGATTGTGGAAATACACATTTCCAGTTGTGAGGGCCTCCAAACTGGGGGTACTTGGGAAAAGGAATTAATGCTATAGTAAACTTTATTATTGAAATGTGAGCATAACTAATCTCTACTTCAATAGATTCTTAAATAGTTCAGGGGTTAGTTTAGGACCATATAGGAAGTCAATCACCATTTCAAAAAATAGCTAGAATACTATTCTACAAAATTATTTAAATCCTAGGGATTTTTATTTTTTACCTCGATTTAGGAGACATAATTTTTACTCTGAGGACCAGCTGAGCACTGCAAATGCCATTATTTCTGAAGGTTTCAACTTGTAAAATACATGTAGCAAAAAATTGAGGGTATTGAGAGAAGTAAGGCCTGTGCACAGCCATATATATATATATATATATACATACATATAGAATATATATATACATACATATATATATATAT
>PVIW01014043.1:0-24970 GCA_004026585.1 Noctilio leporinus | reverse complement strand
TTGTGATTCCTCCTACCTTGTTCTTCTTTCTCAAGATTGTGGTGGCTATTCGTGGGCGTTTTTGGCTCCATATAAATTTTTGAAGTATTTTTTCTATTTCTGTGAAGTCTGTCATTGGTATTTTAATTGGGATTACATTGAATATGTAGATTGCTTTGGGTAGTATGGACATTTTAATGATGTTAATTCTTCCCATCCATGAACATGATATATGCTTCCATTTGTTTGTGTCTTCCTTGATTTCTTTCTTCATTGTTCTGTAGTTTTCTGAGTACAGGTCTTTTACCTCCTTAGTTAAGTTGATTCCTAGGTACTTATTTTTCTTGTTGCTATGGTAAATGGGATTTGTTTTTTTGCTTCTATTTCTGTTGTTTCATTATTGGTATACAAAAATGCTTTTGATTTCTGGATATTGACTTTATACCCAGCTATTTTGCTAAATTTGCTTATTAGGTCGAGTAAGTTTTTGGTGGAGCCAACAAAAGTAACTCTTAATTCTTGTCTCAAAAAATTACTGTTTGATGTATTCCTTCCACATTATGACTATACATAAGAAACAAAATTGCTGTCACAGTATATTCAATTTTGTAGCCTAATGTCTTTTCATTTAACATTGAGTATTGTACCTGCTCATTAGATGTTTTCCAAAAATGATTTTTAATGTTAATATAAATTATAAAATTATAATATGTAATATATAATAGCAATATATAATATTTACATAGTATTACCTAAGTATATCACTATTTATTTTATGATTATCATAATGATGACCATCTAGATTATCTCCAAATTTTCACCATTATAAATACAACTTTAGGAAACATCTTGGTTTATTTATTTGCAAAAGTTCAATTCAAGTACAAGGAAAGCAAATTTTTTATTTTTTTATTTTTTTATTTTTTATTTTTTGAAAAGATTTTATTTGTTATTTCTAGAGAGAGGGGAAGGGAAAGAGGCAGAGAGGGAGAGAAACATCAATGTATGGTTGCCTTTCACCTCCAGCTGGGGACCTGGCTTGCAACCTGGCTTGCAACCTGATTATGTGCCCTGGCTGGGGAATCGAACCAGTGACCTTTGGGTTTGCAGGCCAGTGCCTTACTCACTGCACCACCAGCCAGGGCTTTAGTTACTGTCATTTTTATTATTCTCCGAAATGTCACTGAAGTGCCCCCACTAGGTCACTGGCAGTTTATGCCACAAAGTCCAAAGAAAAGATCGAAGAATCAATAACATTTTCTTCCTAATTATGGAAAGACTAAAATATAAGCAAAAAACAAACAGTTTCATATATTCTTGTTTGATGACAGGACTTCCCCAGCTCTGGCTTTGACAGTCTGACAATCACCTTGAAGCTTTCCCTAGGTTCACAGGAAGCAAAGGGGTAGGGGATTTAGTATTTACAGTATCCTAGAGCCGAAGACCACCTCCCAACTCCACTCTCATCTAATCTAATGAAACTATCCATCCAAGAAAGGGAGGAGCCTGTCACCCCAGGCCCCAAGTGGTTCCTGCAAATAGTGCAGTTCACAGCCAATAGGCTGGCAGTGGCCAAGGGTCTGTCTCCTCCAGTCAAAACTCACAGGAAAGTGTTAAAAAAACAGACTGTATGTCATTCTTGTAGCACTGGAAAAGACAGTCACTTTTGCTACTCTAAAACACTTCTTGAAATATCAGAGTAAAAGGAGAGAGGGAGGGAGAGAGAGGGAGAGAGAGGGAGGCAGGCACTGGCCATGAGGAGCACCTCCCCACTGTTTTTATTTATTTCCCTTTCTGAGGTCATAGAGCATAGTTGCCAAATGCCTAGGTCCATTAAAACAATAAGCGCTGCCTGATAAAAATTGAATTGTAAATAACTTGGGCCTTTCTTATTAAAGACACAGTTCATTTGACCCAGAGAATTTCTCTTGTAGAAAAGGATTTCTGCAAAACAAGATACTCTACAAAAGGTTTGCTTTGGGGAGCATGGTTAAGGTGAAATGGGGCAGCTCCCAGGGCGGACCCACGGGTCTTAAACTGAAACTGGCACCAGAGGGCGCCATTTCCCCCGAGTCCCTGCAGCGAGGCTGTTTAAGAGGCCACTGAGCTTCAAAGGGAAACGTGTTCACGCTCAGCTAGGCAGGGAGAACAGCATCCCCTGAAGAAAGGAAAAGGGCAGAGCTGTTGGTGTTCTCCTATGCACTCTTGGATCCTCCAGGAGAAATGGAAGCCTGCACAGTCATCTATCTGTGTGGCAAACCCAGGCTCACAGATTAAGGAGGGGGCTGAGTGCCTGATGCAGAAGGAAACTGTGTAATCAGGACACACACATCTCAGTGACAAAGAGGCTCCCGTGGGGGCCAGAACCACAGATGCGATTTTTTTTTTTCTTTACTTTTGGGCCATGCTGCTTTCTGCTGCCTTCCATCTACCTGCAAAAGGCCATCTGCCATTCACCTGAGAAGGTTACTGTTTGTGCTCACAGAGGGAATGTGGATCAGGACGATGGCAGGTCACTTCTGAAAGGTTCCTAGCTGTTGTGAGAAAATATTGGTAGCCATACCCAGTGCTCCAAGCCCTGCTATGTCCCAATGTCTGCAATGTACTTTCCACACCTCATGCTGCAACCCAGTGATTAATCAGCAGGTGTTTTTACTCATAATTATTCCTATAATTAAAAATAGTAATACTTTTATAAGTAATAAACCTCCCTGATCCAAACTATCATGGGGTTCCAGGTAGGAATGAAAGTGTTCATAAACCAGAGACAACATCTGGCTAGGACCTCGGATGAGGTCAGCATCCTTATTAAACAGTGACACCGAAGAACTAGGACTCCGGTGCTTTAATTAGCAGGCAACCATTCTATGAAGTTTCCTAAATTCCTAGCTCTTCCTGGAGTTAAAGAAGGTGACCAAGTATTGTTCCCTTATTTTCTCTTTCTTAAGAGTACACGGAGGTCTGTCAAAAGTATCAGCTGCACAAACTGTTTTAATTATATTGACATTGGCTTGGTACTTTTGGGACAGGCCTCGTAGTTACAAGTGAGGGCGGAACTTGGACGAACCTAGATTGGCAATATTACACACTGCAAGGAAATGACAGCTCTCTATTTTCCCAGATCATGGTGTACAAGTATATTTAATAATAGATATATCACAGCCTGCGTGTAAAACAGGTCAGACCCCTTCCTTGGAGCCCATGAGCAAGTCAGCTGGTTAATGTTGATCAAAGATGAAGGGCTCCATGCTGACTGCCGAGCAGCTTCTCCCCAGAGCCTGGGCGTCCGTTGGAAACAGCTGAATCGTTAGAGATGACTGCCTGGGTATAAATTCTGCCCCCACTGAGAGCAAGAGGTGGAGGCTTCATGGCTTTTTTTTTTTTTTTTTTTGCATGACATGCCAATAGTTTAATGACATGGTTTAATGACAACGATAACAGCATCAGGTAAGGAACAAGGCTTGCTTTGCAGGCCACCAGACTTGCAGGCAGGGGGTACACATGTCACACCCTTTGTCGTCTCAACTCCCAGATGCAGGTCCTTCACACAGAGCCAGCTCACAGGCTCTTTGGAGGAAAGGATTGTTTAAAAAAAAATTTTTTTTAATAAAAAAAAAACATCAACCAATCTAAATAAACACACCTATATACACTGTCCTCGAGGCTGTGGCACACAGATGGTAGGAGGGGCAGGGAGGTGGGATCCCTCCCTTCCCCCCAAGTCCAGGCAGGTTCAAATGATGGCCCCTCCTAAATGAAGGTTTTAAAAGCTGAGATGCCTACCATCTCCTGGCACATGGGTGGGCTGTGCCCGCCCAGCTAGCCTTAAACATTTTGGGGGCCTATAAACACAAAACAAACCAAAGAAAAGTCACAAATACATATATACACATGCACGAGCAGGCCGATTGTGGGGCGAGAGGTGACAGTGGGAGTGAGGCCTGGAAGTACAGCCAGGGTGAACCCCACTTCAACCCACCCCAGGTCTGCTCTGCCCAGTCCACCTCCTGTTATTGACTTCCATTCCAGAGGAGGATGGGGGGCCACTCAGGCCACTGGCTGCACCTGGATCCACTTCTCTCTCCAACTTCTCTAGGTCCAGGAATGAGGTGGTGTCCAGGTACAGCTTGAGCAGAGGACAACAGGGTGGGGGCAGGGTCAGGAAAAATATAAGAAGCTTCTGAGTCACCAGTGGGCACCCCATCCCCTCACTCTCCTCCCTGGCTTCCCCATGGCCATGGGCACAGGTAGACAGAACACAATGAGATGGCTTCATGGAGGGGCCAGGGAGGAGAGTGAGGCACCATCCTTAAGGCAACTGAATCTGTACACTCAACAAGGCACAGGAACTATTAGTCCAGCTTATGATAGAGCTTAGCTGTGACTCCACTAGTGACAAGAACAGTACAGGGTCAGGGCAAGCACATGAAGGCAAGTGGGCTCAACATCAGTTTTCCTCGAACAAGTCCATCTTGAGATGACCTACTCTGGTGCGTAGCCTGCCTGGAACCTGCTCCTGATGCCCAGCCCCGAGCAAAGTCACCAGGATGGCTGCCAGCACAGGGTACAGGGAGACCTATCAGGAGTGTCCTGTTGATCCATGGGCTGACCTGAACTGTCCTACTGCTGGGCCCTTGGCCCAGTGGGCTGCATCTCAGTGTCTTTACCTACAAATAGGGGTCAATAGCCCTGCCCTCCTCATAGGTTTGTTGTGATGATCACATGGGTAATGCATGAAAAGAAGTAGAAGTGTCCTTGACACACAGTTGGCACTATCTAAGGGTTAGCCACCCCATAAATATGGGGGTGTGTGATGAAGCCAATATTTTTAACTTTGGGGAGAAGTGAATGAGCTTTGAATTACGTAGGTCTTAAAGATTTCACCAAGGCCTTTATTTTTACTTATGGCTGGCTGAGAGCAAGGCAATCTGGGCATGGGAAATCTTTATTCATACAATACATCTTTGTGGACTAGGTAGCTCAAGTGAGATATGTACAGACCATTACATGATTCTCAGCTCTGCCCCAAAGTTCCCAGAGAAAAATAAGTACATCAAGGTGTAACTTTAGTAACATTTATTTATTCAACACACATTAATTGAGTGCCAACCCAGAGACACGCACTGTCCTGGATACTGGAGAAAGCATGATAAATAAAACCAAGCTCCTGCCCTCAGAAAGATTACAGTACAGTGTAAGGGCTGACAAGAAACAGATAACATGAATATACAAGGCCACCCAGAGAAGTGGCAGTCATCTTTAGACACATAGCCAGAGAGCCTCTCTCTGAGGAGATGCTCTTTGAACAGAGTCCCAAATGCAATCAAGGAGAGAGCCAGGCAAATATGTGGGGAGGAAAGTCTTGGGCTGAAGGAACCACTCTTGTGGAAGCTTTGAGGTGAGGGCACTTGGTGAGAAGGACAGAACACTGGCATGGAGAGAGCAGGGAGCCTCGGGCTAGAAAATGAAGCAGCAAAGAGTGAAAGGGACCATGCTGGGAAAGGCCCTGCAGGTCATGGTGAGCACCTGGAATTTTTATTAGAAGGGATGAGAAATCACCAGATCATCTTAAATCGGAGATGGGAAATCACCAGATCATCTTAAATCGGAGGACTGACCATGATACAACAGGTTTTAAGAGGATTTCTCAGGCTGCATTATAAGATAAACTGGGGCAGGAAAGGAGGTGGGCAGAAAAGAAGCTGGAGACCAGGTGGGAGGTTATTGCAATAGTCCAGGTGAGACAAGACAGTGGTTTGGAGTAAGATGGTAATGGTTGGAAGGGGGGCATGAATGAGGTTAAATATGATCTATGTTACAAAGGTAAAGGGAGAGTTAGCAGGATTTGCTGGTGAGTTGGATATGGAGTTTGGGAGTAAGAGAAATTCAAGAATGAACACAAGATTTTGAGCCTGAGCAACTGGATGAATGGTGTCACATTCACTAAGACGGGAAGCCACAGAGAAAGATGATCTTGGTGTAAATCAAGAGACAATATTGGGCATGTTAAGTTTTGAAAGCCTAGAGATAGTGGGTTAGGCAGAGTAACAGTCCCATAAATATGTCCCTGTTCTTTCTAATCTCCAGAATCATTAATATGTTGCATTACATGGCAAGGAGGAATTAAAGTTGCTAAGTAGTTGACCTTAAAATCCGGCTATCCTAGATTATTTCATAGGGCTCAGTGTAATCACAAGAGTCTTTAAATGTGAAAGAGGGAGGCAAAAATCAGTGCCAGAGAGATCTGAGAAAGACTGACAGCCAGTGCTAGTTTTGAAGGTGGAAGGGGCACAAGGCAGCCTTTTAACACTGAAAAAGTCAAGACACAGATTCTCCCCTGGAGCCTTCAGAAAAGGATGCAGCCTGCTGACACCTTAGCCCAGTGAGATCCACTTTGGGCTTAATCTCCACAACTATAAAACAATGAGTTTGTGAAAGCCACTAAGTTTGTGGTGATTGGTTACAGCAGCCATAGGAAACTCATGCAGGTGGCCTCAAAATATATTGCCCAAAATTTTTTGAATGAAAGAAATGCAATTAATATTTAAACAGGACAACATTTGCAAATAACAACTATTGTACAAAAACTAGGATGTGGGTCATCCTAGCCTCTGTTATAAGTACAGATATCAACAGAGGCCACTGTTGCTGTGTGTCTTTTGTTTCAAAGAGAAGTAGGGGCCAAAGAATTAAATTTGAGAGGTGCCCCCATGTAGGTGGCATTTAAAGCCATGAAACTGAATGAGATCACAAGAGAGTGAATATAGAAAATATCCAAAGATGGAGCCCACTTTTACAGGTTTGGAGGAAAGGGAGGATCCAGTAGAGAAGACTAAAAAGGCCCATCCAGTGAGGTAGGAGCAAAAAGAGCATGCACCCAAATGAAGAAAGTGTTTCAAGGATACAGGATTGACTGATTGCATCCAACAGGAAGTGAGATCAAGAAGAAAGAGGAGTAAAAGCTGATCGTAGGGTTTGCAATGTGGACTTCATCGGTGATGTTAGTGGGGCAAACACCTAATAAGAATGAGTCAAAAAGAAGATGAGGACAGAAAGCATAGCCACTCCTGTCAAGTTTAGCTGCGCGGGACAGCAGAGAACCGGGGCAGAAGCTAGAGGAGGGGTTTAGATAGGGTTTTTCAAAGATTCCTTCAAACCAATCTCTCTTTCTCTCTTTGTCATCTACATCTTTTTTCTCTCTCCTCCCCCATAACATATCTGTTAACCCACTTTTACGTTGCCGGAGAGTTTGGACACAGTCTGTATGCTACCCACCCTGTGCTGTTTCAAGACCACTAACAATAGCCCCATTATTTTCTCTCCACTGCATCTCAACAGGAGCATTTTGATCATAACGACCTGTGTTACTATGTGACAGGCACTGTGATAGACATTCAAATAATAACCAGTACTTGTCCTCAAGGAGACTTAAAGCACACAGAGATAAATAAGTTACAAACACAAGTATAATATAGAAAACTATGATGTATAACTGTAAGACACTATTGGAGTACTTAGGGAGAAAGGGCCCTTATTTGGGTAGGGATGGTATAAGGGAAAGCTTCTTGGAATAAGAGGCATTTAGTTGACATCTTAAGGCATTAGTGGGCCAGGGGAGAGGGGCAGGGTAGAGAGTTCGAGACAGAGACAACAGCACATGCAAAAGCCTAGAGGCAAGAGGTGTAGCTCAGCTTGAGAAATGCAATTAATACTGTACAGCTCAACTGTTAGAAGAACGAGCTCCCCTGAAGGAAGAAAGAGAGACTCTATGCTGCGTGATAGATACAGGCATGTGTCAAGTGCTAGGGAAATGCAGCTGAGGGAGTAATTGTCTCATGGGGTGAGGACAAGGTGACAGAAAGCTATAGTGAGGCAGTAACATTTAAATTTGTCTTTTATGATATGTGGGAGTCTTCTAGAGCCACAGGGATAATAAGGGGAGAAAAGAATAACAGGGGACATTTCATCCAGAGCTGTGCTGTCCAATATAGTAGCCGCTAGCCACATGTGACTATTGAACTTTAAGTTGAACCTCATTAATTAAAATCAAGTAACATTAGAAATTCAGTTCTCTAATCACACTGGTCACATTTCAAGTGGGCAATAGCCACATGTGGCTAGCAGCTACTATGTTGGGCAGTATAGATATAGGACATTTCCATCACTGCACAGAGTTCCATTGGACCAACACATGCAAAGGCTTAGAAGCTTGTATGTGCGTTGTTTAGGAGGTATCTACCAGTTGTGGGGGTTGTGGCAAAAGGTAGGTGGATGGAAGTGGCTGGAGATGACACTAGAGAGATTATCTGGACCTGGGTGGCAAAAGGCATTTTAAGCCATTCTAAAGGGGGGTGGGGGTGGACTTATTCATTTTGTCATTGGGGAGCTGACAGGAGACATGAGTGGATCTAAATTAATTCAGATCAGTTAATTCAAGTAGCATCTGCAAGATCTAAAAGGAGCGCTGGCCAAGCAGAAGATAAGGAGAATAAGCCAACTGGTTTTTGCCAAGCAACACTTTTTATCATGTCACCCTACAGTCACCAGTTTCCATTGCTCCCAATTAAATTCAGTTGTCTCTGCTTGGTTTTGAAGGTCCTTACCTTGTTGCCCACTATAATTAGTTTGAACCCAGTGATGACAATAGTTTCACTCTCCCCTTTATGTGACAATTAATCCTGATGTCCATTCCTTACAGCACCCAAGTGGACTAAAATCTCTTTGAGAACAGAACAATATCTTACAGTAGGTAAACCCAAAGGAAAGGCTTACAAAGTTCATAGCATAGTCAACTGTCCTAAATAGTATGGCCCTTCCAGACTGTGGATCTCATGGGACACAGATAAGAGTCTGTAAATTTATAAAATGCTCATTTATTGACTGGTCATCAAAGGTGCTGACTAGTAAGTTAGCAGTTCTTTCATTTGTCCCTGCCTCGATTGTTCTATCAGACAAGATCCTAGAAGGAAACAACCTGACTGAAATATATTACTAATAAGAGGACTATTTATAGAGATGTGGGCACAATTAAGGAAACCCACAAAGGTTAGTGGCCCAGAGATTAGCAGTACTGAGAAGCTATTACTAAATCAGGTCTAAAGGGAAAAGAAGAGAAAATAGTGTTGCCAGAGCCCAGTGAGAACTGGAGTGAGGGAGGATGAGCTGCCCTTGGCAAGAACTGGAAAGAGAGGAGTCAACGGCACATTGAGGCATCAAAGCGTGTGGGAGGCAGGGATGAAAATATCCTCCTCTCTCTCCTCTCACTCTCCATTCTTTTGCCAATGCCGTTGGCTAGTTGTAATGGAAAGCCAGAGGGTAAAGAGACAAGCAGTGCAACCCATAAAAGCTGGGTAGAAACAGACAGACAGCGATCACACAATTAGGATTACAGTTGGTTACGTTGACAACCAAGATAACAATGGCTCAAACAGTTAGGGGTTTGGCTCATGTAAGTGAAGTCCAGGGCTGATATGTCAGCTCCCAATGACTGGGGACCCAGACTTTTTTAGCTAGCCACACATCCCCTTCCTCAGCATGTTGCCTCATGGTCCAAAGGGGCTGTTTGAGCTCCAGATATCATGCTGGTATTCCAATATACAGGAAGAAAAGAAAGAGCAAGAGGAAGGGCTCAATTTTGTACTGTAAGAGCATTTATTTGAAGTCAAACATGACATTTCCATTTCCATTTACTTGGCAAGAACTCAATCATCCTAGCACACCTAACTCCAAGGGGGCTGGGAGTGTGATATCTGTGCCAAGAAGTTTTGTGTCCAGCTGAGAGTGAAGGGTTCTGTTATTAAGTCAAAGGAAGAGATTGGATACTGGAGGGCAAACTAGATCTTGGTTACAATCTCAGAGGAAAAATCCTATCAAGGGCTAGAGAAATTTCAGGGCTCAGTCAGACCCTCTCATGATAGTCACACAGCCACCTCTATGGGATAATGTTGCTGTGTAAGAATGCTACTGGCATGAAGAAATGCCAGTCAGACATTTGTTGTGGAGACTTACAGACTGGATCCTGGAAAATATGCTGTCCACGTACGTGCAACCAGCTTATTTGGTTTTGATACAGAAACAAGAGATCGTGTTTTCAAAACTGAGGGATAAATTCTGCATTTAACTAGATACCCTAAAATGTGCTTCACTAATTCCTATGGAAAAGAGTCCCAGCAGCTGCACATGCCAACTGGCTTAGCTCCAGAGCCCTTCCTTGGGGGAAGTAGTCACTTTCTCAGGCACTTAAGCATGTTCCCAGCCTGTGCAGCCTGCTCTGGCACCCATGGAAGACTGTTCTCATGCAGCATCACAGTGGGAACTGCTCAAGCTCACCGGGGAGCTGTCTCCTCCTTCTTCTGCCACCAACCACCCTTGGCTGCTCCCCAGGTATATGGGCAAAGACTCTGTCTACTTCTACCTTTGGTAGCTTTTGGAGGTTTGGGTCATCCTATCCAGGGAGGCAAGGAAAGAGTCTCAGCCTTCCAATCACTATTCAACAGCCTTTTCAGAAATAGCTACCATGTGACGTGTGGTGGCATGTGGAGAGCACCGGGAAACAGGGTGCAAGGACTTTCAGTCTACTTAGCATGGACAGTTATTTGTGTGACGTTAGATCATCCCTGATGGCCATACACATGATACCACAAAACTGCAGTGTCCTGTGAACAGCAGAGGCTGTTGTTGCAGGTGTCTCAGGATGGACAGAGTTGCTGTGAGCTGGAATGACCCCCAGACAAAGGCCATTGGGTAGGAGTAGGCTTATATAAAAAGGTAGAGGGTAGGAATGAGCATTGGAGCTCAACGACAGCTAGGAGAACAGCGGGGCTGGGAAGGAGGTGCGTCACATGGTGCTGAGAGAGGTCGGCTTGGATACCAGGCTAAGAAGAGTGGTATTCAGAGAAAAGCCATTAAGGTTTCTGAGTGGGGGAGCCACATGAAGAAACAGCACTTGGGAATTGCTATCTATCTAGCAGTGGGTAGTATCTTTAATTATACAGTGAAAAGAGCCTCCGCATGTATCTGAGGCTGTGCACGATTTTCTGAGTCACACCAACTGTAATTCAGTTGAATATTCTGCTCATGATCTCCAAAAACAGCTCCCGAATGTGATTGACAGCCCTTTATTCAGCAAATGTGTGCAGGATGCCACTAGTGAACAGCTATGGGGTTTCAGGGAACTCCGTGACCTGCACAGGCCAGACCCTGCCTCTGATGGGAAGCTGTACTTCACCTGGAGCCCAAGGGTTTTCGGGGGGGTGGGAGCATGAGGCTGAGCTGGGAGCGCAGGGGAGGGAGGCACATCCTGGGGAAGGGTTAATAGCCAGAAATCAAGCCCGTATTGTGCATAACCAAAAGGAGGTCAGATTCTGGGTGGGGGAAGATTCTGTGCTGGAGGGAGTAGACAGGACAGGCCTTCAGAGACCAGGGTGGAGGCAGTGGGGGACTGATGTAGAGCAGAATTGTGTCCTGGAAGTCTGTCTGAGGGCAGGTGCTACAGAGGGGACAGCAGGACCAGCTACTGGAAACGTAGCTGTTGGAGAGAATAGGGAAATCCAGCTGCAGCCCAGAAGGCTAGACATTCTCAGCAACCTTCACTTCCAACCTCCGGGCAGCGGTGCCTCCATGTTTTCTTGAGCTTGAATACTGTAGCCCGCACAACTTGCATTGTAGCCCGTCCCATATACACTACCTACACTCTCCCTCAGGCTTCAGCTCCTGCCCCCTTCTCGCTCTGAACCAGCCCATCCTCCTCAAGCCTCCTGCCTGACCCGAGGGTGGGTCTGCAGGCCCAGGGGCTTAGTCTGCCTAGAACAGGGACAGCAGCCACTCTAGAGCAGGGGCTTTGTTGCTATTTAAACTTGGGGTGGCTTAAAGGGGCAAGGGATAAAGAAGAAACAAACCCACTCAAACTGGCAGGAGCTAATCAAGACCATTTCTGTAGCCAAAAAAACCCACAAACAAACAAACAAACAATCAAAAAGTGAATTGACTTGTATGATTAGTGAAACAACAAGTTGTTTTGTTTTTTTAAATCTGGTTATTGGATAAAAGAGACAAACCAATCAATATACCAAGCCTTGATGCCCATGAAGACACAGCCTGGGCACCAGTGACCTCAAAGGGCTCCTCCATCAGAACAGTTGGCCCAGAGCCTCCCTCAAACAGAGCCAGTAGGGGACAGGGAAGGGCTGAGCTCACCTCTATCCTGTAGTTGCTCCCACCACCTCTGGGCAGAGATCAGCTAGTTTAGTTCTACCACTTTTTATATTTTGTCTTCTTTTAGGAAGTGGGAAGACCATTTGAACCACCCCCAGTGTAGACTTTCTTCAGAGTCTTGTAATTCCAACCCCCTAGAAAAGGACAGGGAATGAAGTTCTATTTATTTCCCCTTTTGAAAGAGAGACGATGGGAGCAGCGAGGATCTAATGGAGAGCAGCGCCGGGCTGCCAAGGCAGGCGCCCTCCCTCTGAGTGTGTTGGCGTTTTCTGGCCTCATTCAGTGGCACTAACTGGGATCCCAGATGAGCAGCAGGGACAACGATGCAGGACGGGGAGCAACAGCAAGATCCAGGTGCGTGAGCTGCAGTCAAGTATGGTGCCCATGGAGCTTGCCCAGTTCTCCTCCATTTTGGCCCCAAGATTTTGGTTGCATGCTGGCTAGACACCTAATGCTCAGTTCAGGGGACACTGAGGCTGGGGGCTGGGAGCCTTCACAGGAGGCAGAGACCTTCTGGGGACGGACCAGATTCCTCTGCCACCTCACTGGGCTACACTGAAGCCCCCAGCTTCCTTCCTGACCTTAGGACATGGGATCTGGGCCTCAGGCTGGCAAAACTGTCTTCAACACCAAGTGTCCTTTTCCCTATGGATAACTGAAAGATGATTGTCACTATAAGGTAAAACTCACTTGATATGCAGGAAGAAGCAGAAGCTAGGGGAGCTAGGAACCCACAAGCATTTCCTATCAAAATTCTTAGAATGATGGCACTACAGAGCTGGAAGAAGCTTTTAAAAATTACCTGATCTAAGATCCTCATTTCACAGATTGAAAAAAAAAAAAAAATCCTAACACCAGAGACATAAAAAAACCCTGGGACCAATGGGTCTTGTTCATGGCCCCACACTGGCCTGTTTCAGAGCCAGAATTCCAACCTAGTTCTAATTACCAGTTTAATTCTCTTACCACTGCACTAAGGGGAGAAAACACTGGAAGTCTGCCTTTTTATCTGAACAAAAATCTGGTGGTTACAATAATTAGTCAAAATTGAAGCCAGTACTTAATCAATATTTATTGGTAACATTCTGTGCCAGGCACCAAGCCCGTCTGTGCTGTGTTCTCAAGACCTGGGGTCTTTGCTGCCTGCTTCCCATACTCAGGGCTGCCTGAGGATGCAGCTGTGACCCCTGGAACATGCACTCCCAGAGCCCCTCTCAGCATGTCAAGTGGGGTAACCCACTTATCTCATGAGCTGTTATGACTGAAAACAAGGTCAAGTGTAGGGTTTGTCTTAATAAAAGTATAAGACCAAATAGACAATGAGAAGATGTTACTCTTCAGGGATCAGATTCAAAAAGGGATCAAGCTAAGAGAGATTTGAAAGATGTGAAGTTAGAAGTGATTAAAAATAAATCCCTTAATTTTGAGAAAGTAGCCTATGTCTTTTGTTCAAGATGTCTATGGAATTTATGTTTTTTTTTTTTTTTTTTAAAGATTAATTAAATAAAGACAAGTAGTTTTAAAGGGCCTGTATCAGTCAGCTAGGGCTGCCATGACAAAGTGTCGTGGACTGTAGGCTGAGGCAGCAGATGCATTTCTCACAGTCTTGGAGGCTGGTAGCCTGAGAGCAGGATGTTGCCAGGTTTGGTTTCTCCGGAGGCCCCTCTGCTTGGCTCGTGGATGGCAGTCTTCTCTGGGGTCGCTGCATGGTCTTTCCTCCGTGTGTGTCTGCCCAAATGTCTTCCTCTAATCAGGACACCAGTCAGATTGGATTAGTACCCACCCACATGATCTCATATTTACTCAGTTACCTCCCTAAAGACCTTATCTCCAAATATAGTCAGTCACTTTCTCAGGTATTTAAATGTTGGAAGGGACAGAATTCAGCTGGTAACAGGGACGAAAGTGAATAGGCAAGAAATAAAGTCACCTGACTCTAAGCGCAGGAATCGTGTTGAACACCTTCCCAGAGAAGCTTGTCCTGGGTTGGACCAGTGATCCGGTGTCAGCATTAAGGGCAGGATTCTTCCTGTTGTTGTTGATCATGAAAATAGTTATACATTGGTGGCACTGGCCCAAAGCCAGGCAATCTGACAGGAAGGACATGAGAAGCTGAGTGTTAGTGGATCTTCCTCATGTGCACCGACATCACAGGGCCTGTGCAGGGCCAGTGGCCATGGGGACTGAGAGCCATGCCGTTTCAGATGAAGGCATCGGCAGAGGGCATAGAGGACTGTGATGGCATGGAAGGCACAGAGCGGGAAGCACCGGAGCCCAGCATCCTGAGCTAGAGGCTCCCTTCCCTGGAAGGTGCCAAGAACTGTGTGCTTGGGAACAATGTGGAAAAAATCTCCCAAGGCAGAGGGGGAGGAGCAGCCCATGTGTTGGGAGGTCATGGAGGAAGAGTGGAGACCCTGGGAATCAGAGGATTCAATGAGCTAACATCAGCCTCCACTTTTTAGAGAGCCTACTGTATGCCAGGCCCTGTGCTAGGAGCTTTATATACCACATCTCAGAACACTTCTGCAGGGAAAAAGAATTATCCCAACTCAAGCTCAGCAAACTGAGAAGCACAAGTTAAGTAAAGAAGTAAGAGTATGTAAGAATAATGTATGTAAAAATGCTTTGCAAATGTAGAAAACACCGTATAAATGCGAGGTATTATTTTCCCCCCACTAACTAGCTTTCATAAACCAACCTCTAATATAGCAAACTGCCCAATGTTGCACATGAAACAATACAATAAATGTAGAAAGTTCCTCCCTGTACCACTAAAATCTATTCTACTTCCATTCTTTGTACAACGATAAGTTGATGATACAATGACTTGAGCTCAACAAACAAATGCTTAATGGGTTCTGACCAGCAGGTGGCCTCTCCATTCCATGTAGGCTCAGATTGGGTAGTGCTTGTCACAGCCCACCAGAGACAGGTGGCAAAAGATAGGACCATCTCCCAATGCACGTGGGCGGGTCATGGTAAGTTATTTCATCTCTAAAGGACAACTAGATTTTTCATGGGACGGGAGAATCCCTGCTCCAGCGTCACCTGCTGAGTGAGCCCCCTGGAGTCTTTACTCGGTTTTGAAGCCCATAGGATTTGGAGACTCTTTCACCAAAATACTGCCTGGTAACCCTTTTGTCTCAATGGCCAGTTTTTGTCCCTTGACCATCCATCTCTTCAGCTGGGTACCTTCCTCCCACAATAGAATCAGAGGATATTGGGTATTGCCAAGCAATGAACAGCCTCTGCCTCTCAGAGACATAATATTATCAGTTGTGGGACCTACTGCTGAGGAAATTTTGTTCATTGTTCTCTCAGGTCTTGAACTGCAAAACAGAGAGTAAAGTGTTTGATCAATACTGACCAACTTACTGCTGTCTTTCTAGAAAAAAAAAAAATGCTCGAACATTTGATATGTGAAAAGCTTTTTCTTGGACTGATCGATCAGTTCAAGTCAATAAGAAAAATCATTGCTCAAAAGAAGTGTAGAGTTAAGTGAGCACCACCACCTTCCCTTGTCTTGCTCAACTAATTTTGAAAATGGGAAAGGGAATATTTTCCTTTTATGGTGAAATAGCATGCTGCCAGAAGAAGCTTAATTACGGAATGATAAAATTAGACCGTTAGAATTAGATTGTCAGGTGAATTATAATTAGTCTGAGGCGATGGCTATAGAATGTCAAGTAGAAAGCTTGAAAATAGCACTTGGTCCTGGAATAATGGAACCTCTGAATACGGGGACGTGGGATTTCAGCCTGTAGCTCAATCGTCATGCTCCCTCTCAGCGCCCTGAGCAATCATAGCCACTATCAGAGTATATGAAATGACATTTTATCTGAAAAAGAATTTCAGGGTGAAAAAAAACCTTAACTATGTTCTTTACCTTTACAAAAGGACAGTGATGCCTGAAAATCTCCCTGAGTGCTATTTATGGAGAGTGGAGGTGAGGGATGATGCCAGGGAATGGAACACATTCTTCTTTAAACAAAGGGTGGCTGCATAACCCACTGCATCTAAGCACCCCGCCCGCCCCCCCCCGGATAACACAGAGCTAATGTGTCTGTCATCTACCTGTTGTTTTTGCAGCCTCTCTTTAGGATGAATTGCTTTGTTTTAGTCCCATGATCACATTGAAGCTCATACTGAACCCAGGAGACTGAAATAATACCCAGAGATCCTTAAAAATCTTTATAAACCTGCAACATTGTGTGGGTGTCAAAGGCCTAGCAGTCTTGGGAGACAGTAAGAATCTGCTTGGGAGATGTGTTGAATGTTTTTGTTTGTGTGTGGGTGAGGAAAGCAGGAATTTTTGTTGTCTGTTGTGGTATCCCTCAGAGCTAGATATTTGGGCTGGAATTGTGACAAATGTCCACCACTTCTGTGAGGTTCATCTACCTGAAGAGCAATAGGGGTTTAAAGCTGAAGGAGTCTCAAATGACTAGCCCAATCCCTTCATTCTGCACGCAAGAAAACAGATACCCATCTACTTCACCAGTCATTGGCATCCCAATAGGAGGTAACCACAGCCTGAGAAAAAGTTGAAGTGCCTCACCTGGTGTGGGGGAAGAGCAGTCCTGGCCCCCCCATGCCTGGGTCCACAGGCCTTAAGGGACACGGAATCAACAGAAAATGTAAAGATGGTAAAACAATGAACACCAACAAAATGATGATCAAATTCTGCTAGCCTATTTAAAAAAAGATTTACCTCAGAATGGTTTAGTTTGTGAAGTACTCTCAGATGAGGTGGCATTTGAATGAAGCCTGGAAGAACTAGGATTGCAGACAGTGAATAAGGGGAGGGCATTGCGCTAGGCTCATATTGCAAAGCATGAAGTGCCAGGGAACATTTAGAAAGCAGCATGACATCTGGGGAAATTGGAATAGGGTGGGTGGAGGGACATTGTAGTGGACAGGACATGAGTGTTCACTTGAGACCAGATCAATACACACTTGTAAACTATAAGATTCACATTTTTGAGATTCAGAGAAGATTTTTGGAAGGGATTCAGTCTTTCATTTCCTCCATTTTGTTTTTTTTTATTAACTACTTAATGAGTCCGCTCATTCCACAAATCTATATTGATCACAGTGGCCATAAATATACATAGTAATAGTGCACATTTCTGGAGAGCTTACCATAAGTCAAGCACTGTGTTGAGTGATTTCTATGCATCACTTTATTTAATTCCCACTAAGCTCTATGACATAGGTATTATTAGACTCACCACTGTACAGAATAGGAAACAACTTCAGTTAGATATGTTTCCCAAAGTCACCAGCCAAGAAGTGGTGGGACCAAAATACAAACCCAGAAAACACGACCCTCTATCCTTCTTCTCTACTACCTAGGGCCAGAGTCATTCTTCCTGACTCTTCTCTTCTTGCCCCTCACCTCTTACTTCCTTTAGAAAATATTTTTTTTATTAAAAATTCATTTATTTATTTTTAGAAATAGGGGAATAGAGGGGGAAAGAGAGGGAATGAAACATCAATGTGAGAGAGAAACATTGATTGGTTATCTCTTGTTCCCATCAGTGACCAAACCTGCAACCCAGGCATGTGCCTTGGCTGGGAATTTTCACTTTGTGGGATGATGCCCAACCAACTGAGTCATAGTGGTCAGGGCTAGGAAATATATTTTTTATTTTATTTATTGATTTATTTTTACAAATATTTTATTTATTATTTTTAGAGAGAGGGGAAGGGAGGGAGGCAGAGAGGGAGAGAGACATGAATGTATGGTTGCTTTTCACCTGCCTCCAGCTAAAGACCTGGCTGGAGACCTAGCTTGTAATCTGGTTATGTGCCCTGGCTAGGAATTGAATCAGCAACCTTTGGGTTCACAGGCCGGCACCTTATCCACTGTGCCACCAGCCAGGGCCAGGAAGCATATTTCCTAAGTCACCAAAAATTATTCTGTAAAAGTGTCACATGTAAAAAGGAAGAGTAATTAAACTGTCATGTAGAAAACCGGCATGTTTAGAGAAAAATGCCCCAACTGGAAGGAGCAATCACTGAATGCAGTCACAGCGTGCTGTGATCACAGAGGTCCCTGCTTCTTTATCCATCTGAGACCAGGACAGATGCTAAGTGACTTATCCAAGTTCACAGGAGTGACAGGTCCAGCCTATCTCTGCCCAGAGTCTCAAGGACTCTGGATCAGCACAATGGACAGAGCCTCCTGCAGCAAAAATCAAAGATTTATCTCCGGAGGCTGGTGGCATTTAGACTCAGAACAGAAAAAAAAAAAAAAAAAAAAAAAAATCAACCTCTGCTGCTCCCTTTTCCAAACATACTGCTTTCCATTTTAAGCCTTAAGGAATATTGGTTTACTTACTTCATTTTTTTAGTTCTGAGAAATGATGAAATGTAAATTTTCTGAATTTCTTAGAAATTAAAAAATAATCCATGGACCTGTTCCATGATTTCCTCGTTCTATAACCACATCAAATCTCTCAGCGTTTTACAGTAATTTTTATTAGTCCCTCCTCATAGATTCTACCCTCACTAATCAGCTGCTGTTGTCTTGTGACTAACACAGGTTTAAATCTCTCTTCATTTTAGAGTTCAGAAATCCCTTCCTGCTTCTTCTCCAGGCAGATTTGTCAGAAGGCCTTTCTTCCCATTAATAACTCTCTAGTGCACAGAGCAGCCTCTCTGGTCCTTCTTGGTGAAAACACACCAGAGTCAGGGCAAAAAGATGGAATCTATTTGGGGACCACATATTAGGAGGGACTGAATAAGTGAATGAATGATGGAGGGTGTCCCCAGGGTAGCAGGCAACCTGCTGAAAACGGATGACAGCAAATACATCTTGAACAGGGACTACCACATGGACATAATTCTTTATATATTATCCCTCTTTACTCCCCCATCTGAAAAGGTGAACACAAGTGATTTTTGTCTATGGGAACAGCTGCAAGAACCTGATGACACATGAACACAGGACCTGCTCTCCAAGAATTTTTTTGAGCAATAAAGAGAAACCACAAAGGGCAACAGGGACTGGTTTAGTTCACTGCATTTGCTGCTCTGTGGATGCGTTGTCATAATTAGGGGAGCAGACCTCATATCCGGCCTTTCTCCAAAATCCATGACCCAGCACCAACTGGGGACTGGACCATTAAGCACATGACCCTAAAGTGGGGGGAAGTTGGCAATTAAAAGTGGGCCTTCCAAGGCACTGGAATAAGTTATCCATCTGGAGAAAATTAAGAGCAACTTGCTTAAAGGAGAAAAGCAGACTGCTGAAGACTGGATTCAGTTCAAAACCAGATGACATCATTTTGTCAGAAAAGGACAGAGATACACAAAACAGGGGAAATATGCTTTTACCTGCAGCCTACCATGACCTGGGGCTAGCAGCCTTGAGTCTGCCCAGCCCTGTTGGGAAAGGTGTGCTTGAACCATCAGTTACCATCAGTTACCAGAAGGAAAACCAGTCACCCTATCAGCCACACAAAGATGTCATCCCATCAGGCAAAACACTTTCACCCTCCAATCATCTTGTTCCCAGCAGGTCTCAAATGGGCTTCTGGGGGCCCTAGGCTCCCCCTTCTCCTCTCTTTCACTTAACCCCTTAGCTGCTGAGTTTGTTGCTAACTCAGGACTCAGGAGCAAATTTCCTCAGTTCTGGAGGAGACTATGCTCAGTCCTTCTAGATTCTTCAGCACAGACCCCCTCTATGGAGAGCAAGCCTTTCTCCTAGGTTTGTGCATTTCCCACTGGGGTCTCTGTGTCCCAGGACCATGGTACTCTGTGCTAGACCACCCCATCCAGGAGATAAATATCACACATAAAACATCATGAGCTTCAAGAGTGGACTGGGCAGGAGAGCAGGCTTTTATTAAGTTGATCAGAGCTCTACTATCTAGATGAATGCAAAATTAGTGTACCTTTTCAAGATTAAAATGAAAGATTTTGAAGAATATATAGTATAGTCCAGACCCCTGGGGCATAGTTCAGCCCAGGTGATGGAAGGGCAGCAGGCTGATGTAGAGCAGGGTGCTGCTGTCAGAAGGCCTTCCACAGAAGGGGCTGCAGGCCAAGGGGTGGGTATGAGAGCCAACAGGTTGTTACCGTGGCCCACAGAGCACCCAGCACCCTGTAGGTCTGTGGAGACTGCAGCTAAGACTAGGCCAAGGTTCTGGGCCAAGTAGTCACAGCTGACAAGGGACACAAGACACGAAGACTTCCCACTGTGTCAGAAGCACAGGAAGAGGTGGATCAGGAACTAGAAGGGTCTGGTGCTCACACAGTAGGGCCTTGTGATGAGCCGCTCTGGCACGGAGAAACTGAGCACAGGGCTCCTCCAACCTGGCTGCAGCCCACACTCCCCAGGAGGCCCCGCCAAGCCAGATGTCCCCGTTGCATTGCCGAAGCGCCAGACCTGACTCTGCTTGAGGAGGCCCAGAATCTGTTTCTGAAAAGCTGTCCAGAGCTGCTGTGACATGGCTCCTGTCTCGCGCTCAGTTGAGGTAATAACAGCGAGATGAAAACCTCCCAGGGCTTCTGTGAAAGGTGGTGTTTCCAAAGCTGGAAACATGGGCGTCTCCAGCAACCGTGGAGCTGTAGGTGTTATTTTCTGGGCCAAGGAATTTTAATCGACAAACATTACGTTTGGAATGATAACCAGGACTCTTGATCTGTCCTTGAGTATCAGAAACTCATTTCTGGAATTCTGTTTTAGAAATCTCTTAAGCGGACATTGCACAGACGGCTTCATTTCAGGAGGCAGCACTTCTGCAGACAAAGCCCCTTCTCATGCAGCGCGGAAGGAGACGCACCGCTCCAGCGCAGTCACTGCCAGGTGGTGGCGGAGCGCTCGAGGGAACCGGGAGGGGACACTGGGGTGTGGGGAGGCTCCAGCAGCCGCGCCCGCCCGCGGGTGTTGGTCGCTCCTCCCACGCCCTTCCCAGGGCAGCCCCTGCTCAGCCTCCCCTCCTCTCCGCAGCTGTCCTCCAGCAGACCATTTCCAATTTTAATTTCATTTCCTCAGTAAGCCCTGATGAATATTACCTATTATTACCTTTAAACAAGAACAAGCTGCTCGCTCCTAGGTTGGCAGTGCAAAGAACAAATTTCTAAAGAAGAAAAGGGAGAAAGTAATGCTCCCTTCCAGTTTCTGAGGCACAACGCTACCCGAGGACCAGGGAAGGAATCCCGCCCTCCTGGGCCTGCCTCTGCTTTGTTATTAGGGGGGTGGCCTCCCCTCGGCAAGACCAGGTTACCCCAGGCCTGTTGCTCCAGCCAGGCCTTTGTTGCCAATTACGTGATGAATTGTTATTGCTGGGGTACAAGCCAATTCTGCCCTATAGAAGATTCTCATCCCAGGAACAACAGCAACAAAAAAAGTAAACAGTGTTAAACGGGCGAGGATGACAGGCTGGAGGAAGTGTCCCCATCTGTATGAATTTACCTAACGTTCGTGAGGGGTAGAACGTTCCTTAGGCATCCCGATGAAAACGATGAAAACGTCACTCTCTTTAAAAGAAAAGACAACATAGTTTCAGCGGCAAATTCTAGGCGTTTTTCAAAACGGGCTCCATGAGGCACTAGCCTTACTTAGGAAGTGCTCCACGAAAACAAACACACAAACAAACCCTCCTGTATGTTCAATTGCATTAGACAAACACTGCCTACCTTGCACACTTAGACCTCCTCCACAACACTCACGGTGCCTTTGGCTTCTGAATTATCTGGAAGTGTGTTGGTTAATTTCTACATATCAGGAGTTTCCAATTTAATCAGAGAATAAATACATTCTGTGGTTGCAATTTTCTTTGAAATCTATTGGAATTTGTTTGAGGGTGAATATACTATGTGTTTTTGAAAAGAATGTTTATTCTGCAGTTGTCAGATGATTTATACTAAACATGTGAATAAGATCAAGGTGGTCAGTAATGTTTTTCAGATATTCTGTGTTGTTACTGATATTTTTTGTCTAGCTGTCCTCTCAATTGCTTAGGTAATTTTAGAAGGGTCTATTTCTGTCTCTAATTTTGTCTCTTTTGTTTCCTGTATCTTGAGCCTCTGTTATTAATTACATACACACTCAGATTGTTACGCCTTCCTGAAAAAATGTCCCCTTTGTCATTATCGGATGCCCATATTTGTCTCTAGTAGTAGTCTTTGTTTTGAAGTCTATTTTAGTTGATATTAAAACAGCCATTCTTGCCTTCTAATGCTTACTGTTTCCATGGTATTTCTTTTATTTTCAACCTATTTGTGCCTTTATATTTAAAGTGTGTGTCTTGTAGGCAGAATATGGTAGAGTCTTGCTTTTTAACCTACTTGTTTAACCTATATTTTTTAGCTGGAGAGTTTGGACCATTAATTTATAGTATAATCATTAATATAATTAGAGTTAGGTCTAGTATTTTAACATTTGTGCTCTCTCTCTCTCTTTTTCTCTTTCTCTCATTTCCCTCTTCATTGTTTCGTGCCTCCTTTGGATTATTTAAATATTTTTAAACATTTTATTTTAATTTATTTGTTTTATCTTTTTGGCTAGATTTTGTTCTTTACTGGTTGATCTAGGTATTAAAATATAGATACCTATCTTTGAAAAGTAGACTTTTCAAAGTTTACTTTGAGTTAATATTAAAACAAATAAAAATCATCCAAGCTTCATTCTTCCCACCCTAATCATGTTATGTTTTCATATGTTTTACATCTGTATACATTATAAACCACAAATGCAATTTATAATTTTTGCTTTCAACAGTCACACGTATACTAAAGAACTCAAGAGGAGAAAATGGTCTTTTATATTTGTTTAGTTATTTGCCAATTTTGTTGCTCTTCCTTTCTTCCAGGACCCATGTTTCTCTCTGGTACCATTTCTGGAACAGTCAGAGAACCTGTTTTTACATGTTAGAGCAAGTCTGCTGCTGAGGAATTTTCTTCGATTTTCTTCACCTGTCCTTTCTACTTTGAATATAGAAAAAACATCTTTTCTATTTTGCTGGATTCAGAGTTGATGGTTCCTTTCTTTCAAGTACCTTGAAGATGTTATTCCATTAGTTTCCATGGTTTTTGAAGAGAGACCCACAATTATTTGAATTGTTCCTTGTACGCATAGTATGTCATTTTTCTTCAACTGCCTTCAAGATTTTTTCTTTCTCTTTGCCTTTTAGAAATTTGTTTATGATGTGACTAGGCATTTTAAGATATTTTTTTTGTTTGTTTAGGGTTCAATTAACTTTTTAAATTTGTGAATTTATGTCTTTGACCAAATTTAGGAAGTTTATGGTCATCATTTATTTAAATGTTTTTCTGTTTCATTCGTTCCTTCCTCTCTTTCTTGGACTTCAATGAAATATATGTTAATACTTTTGATACTGCCCTACAGGATCATGAGTGTTCACTTCTTTTCAGTGTTCCTACTAAGATTTCATTGACCTTTCCATCATCTCTAATCTGCTCTGGAGCCCAGCAAGTGAATTTTATTTCATATATTATTTAAACTTTTCCCCTTGATTTCTCTTTATAGTTTTTATTTATCTGATGAGAATGCCTATATCTTCATTTATATTTCAAGTATATTTTATATGCTTCATAGAGAATAGTGTTAATTCTACTTTAAGTCTTTGTCTGATCATCTCAGTATCTGGGTCATCTTGGTTTTAGCATCTATTGGTTGTTCTTTCCTTTGGGAATTGGTCACATTTTTCTGGTTCTGTGTATACTGAGACATTTTTTATTATATCCTGAACATTGTGAATGTTATGCTGTATCCACTCTGAATCCTAATATAACACTGTGGAGGATGTTAACATTTTGATTTAATTCAGTCTCACCTTCTGTGGGCAGTGGTTCATGTCCCAGTTTAGTTCTTAAAGACTATAAGTACTGGTTTGGGCCTGTCCCGTGCACATGTATCACTCAAGGGTAACACTGGGACTTGGGTGGGTTTATATACAGAATTAGGAGACCCCTCTTTCTGGCTTTCTCCATTTTGGGCTTTTCCCTTCACTCTCCAGTCCTCTGGAGATATCTAGTCTTAGTTTTCGGAACATCAAGATGAAATTTCTATTGGAGGTTTAACTGCCTAAAGGGCCACCCTGCCACACTCCTCAATGACTAAAAGCCATCCTCAAGCCCTGGCTGGTAGCACAATGGATAAGGCGCTGGTCTGCGAACCTAAGGGTTGCTGGTTCGATTCCCCAGCCAGGGCACATAACCAGTTTGCAAGCCAGGTTTCCAGCCAGGTCCATGGCTGGAGGCAGGTGAAAGGCAACCATACAATGAAAAAAAAAAAAAGCCATCCCCAGAGCAAAGATGTGAGAGTAAGAAATGGAAGCTCACCTTGTGTGGTATCTTCTCAAAGTTTTAACTCTTATTGTCTGCTTTTATATGCTTTCTAGAGTCAAATTATTCAAAGATTATTATTATTAATTAACTTTTTCCTGTTGAAATATGACTTGTAACCTGTTGAGATAGGCAACCATGTGTAGTGTGTGGACCCCCTTGGTTGGATGGAAGGGGCTGAGGTCCTGGCACATTGCTGCCAGAGAGACAGAGCAAGTGCCCTTGCAGCCCAGGCTGGGCTGCCTCCTCCTGAGGGAATATGTTCCATGTCAGGCTCATGATGTGCATGTTCCTGTGTCCTGTCAGGTGCATGTGTCAATGGCTTTCAGTACACCCCCAGATTTCTGTATTTCAGAACCACAGAGGAGGCATTGGGCTCCTTCCATTATAGGACAAAGTGGACTTCATGCAGTCATACTGCCCACATCAGCTGTAGACTGGATCCCCTGGCTGTAAAAGACCA
>PVIW01014042.1:0-24974 GCA_004026585.1 Noctilio leporinus | reverse complement strand
GGGGGACAGAGGGGAGAAAAAAAGGGATGGATGTAATACAACAACAATAAAATTAAAAGAAAAAAAAAAAGATTTATAACTGGAAAATGTCTATGTGCTTGTTTTCTCATTTGGTATCTCTCATTCTTTACTAAAATGCAACTTCCCTGAAAGTAGACATGGTATTTGTCTGGTTCATTGCTGCGTTCCTGGCTCATTGAAGAGGGCCTGGCATACAGTGACACTCAACAAACGTTTGGTAAATGAGTGAGCAAATGAGCAGGGCCTCTGTGGGTGAAAAAAGAAAACTTTGAGAGTTATTCTGACTTTTTCCACAGGTAGATAAAGGAACTGAAGCCCAGAGTGGGGAATTGATTTGCTCGATATCACACAGCCCACATGGAGCAGAGCTGGGACTGTGCAAGTCTTTGCTCCCAGTTCCCAGACTACTTTTTCCCACTGAGGTCTGCACCCTGAATTATGGTTTCCTGCAGACTTGGTAGGAACCCAGATTACTCAATAACAAAGGTTAGGGGTCTTATTTATAAATTATGTTTAGTTTGCTTTCAAGAATTCCTCTTTGTAGGTAAGCCTGGCTGATCTGCCTTTCCTACAGGCCTCATCGTTGAGCAGCAGATACCAAACATGGGAGGCAGGGGGGATACTACTGGTGGTGACGATAGCATCAGCAGTGGTGGAGAGCCACCAAGCAGCAATAATAGATGTAGCTGGCATTAACTGTGTGCTTCACATTGTGCTACAAGCTTACTTGAGTTCCCTCCTGCCCAAATTCATATGCTGAAACTCTAACCCTCAATATGACTATACATGGAGCTAGGGCTTTTAGGGAGGTAATTAAAGTACAATGAAATTAGGAGGATGGGCACATAGGACTGTATCCTCATAAGAAGAAGAAGAGGCTTCTGGCCAAGATGGGGGTGTAGGTAGACATGCTGCATCTCCTTCCACTACTAAGAAGAAATACAACCACCTCAAAACTGGAAACAACCAGAAGATCCAGAAATTCAAGGTGCATGGAAGTCCAACAAAGATATAAAAAAGAAGTACTCATCCAGACAGGTAGGAGGGACAGAGCTAAGACGGAGAGGATGAAGTGTGGAGGCAGGGGTGATAGTGGCTATGGCCAGCTTGCAGAAAGCAGTTACATGTTTAAAAAAAAGTAGTGAAAGACACCTGGGAAGTTCTCACACCAGACTAGATTGCACAGCTCAGGGCTCCAGCACTGAGGAAAATAAAGCCTCATTGCTCAGACTGTGAACATTCGGGGGGGGGGGGGTTTGGGGTGGAGGAAGAAACTGCCAGTCTCTCAGAAGAGTCCACTTGTTTAGAAGGCTCCCATGGTCCTAGAATGTCAGCACACCCACCCACTCTGGGAACCACAGCCAGGTCAACAGCTAGAGAGGCTCCAGTCCCATACAGAAAGTAGGAGAAATGCCTGGAATAAGGGTGAGTGCTGAGCAAGCAGCATTGTTTCCTCTCAGACCCCTCCCCCACATTCAGTGCCACAGTGTGATGAAATGGGCACACTGATGAAAACCTAAGGCTCTGTCTCTTACAACATAACAGGTGCAACAGTTCTACTTAAGACCCAGAGGCAAACACAGGGGCCAGTCAAATTGAGGAGACAGAGAAGTATGGCCCAAAAAAGGGAGCACATCAAGGTTCCAGTGGGAGAACTAAGTGACAAGGAGACAACCAACCTAACAAATGCAGAATTCAAAACACTGGTGATAAAGGTGCTCACAGACTTGACAGGCATATTGGAGTATGGCAAATATATAAGGGAAGAAGTGAAGGCTATACTAAGTGAAACGATGGAAAATCCACACAAAACCAATGGTGAAGGGAAAGAAACCAGAGTTCATATTAATGATTTGAAACAGAAGGAAGAAAGAAATAGTCAACCAGTACAGAATGAAGAAACAAGAATTGAAAAAAATGGGGAGATACTTAAGAATCCCTGGGAGAACTTTAAATGTGCCAACATCTGAATCATATGGGTGCCAGAAGGAGATGAGGAAGAGTAAGAAATTAAAAACTTCTGTTAAAAAATAACAAAGAAAAACTCCCCAAATTTGGTAAAGGAAATAGACATACAAGTCCAGGAAGCACTGGAGTCCCAAACAAGCTAGACCCAAAGAAGATCACATCAAGACATATGATTAAAATGCCAAAGGTTAAAGATAAAGAGATTCGATTCCCCAGCCAGGGCACATAACCAGGTTGCAAGCCAGAACTCCAGCCAGGTCCATGGCCAGAGGCAGGTGAAGGGCAACCATACATTGATGTTTCTCTCCCTCTTTGCTTCTCTCCCTTCCTCTCTTTCTCTCTCTCTGGAAATAATAAATAAAACCTTAAAAAAAAAAAAAAAAAGATAAAGAGAGAATCTTAAAAGCAATAAGAGAAAAGAAGAAACTTATCTACAAAGGGGTGCCTATAATACTATCAGCTGATTTCTCATAAGAAACTTTGCAGGCTAGAAGGGACTGGCAAGAAGTATTCAAAGTGATGAAAAGCAAGGACCTACAACCAAGACTACTCTATCCAGCAAAGCTATCATTTATAATGGAAGGGCAGACAGAGTGCTTCCCAGACAAGGGAACATTAAAATGACAACAAACTCACAACTATCAACAACATAACACTAAAAATTAAAAACAAAAAACAAACTAAGCAAACAACCAGAATACACAGAATCATAGATATGGGGATCATTTGGAGGGCTATCAATTGGGAGGGGGAAGGGGAAAAAATGGGGAAATGGTTCAGAGATTAAGAAATATAACTGGTAGGTACAAAATAGATAGTGGGAGTTAAGAATCATATAGGAAAGGGTGAAGCCAAAGAACCTATATGCATGACCCATGGACATGAACTAAGGGGGGTGGGATTGCTGGAGGGAAGGGAGGTACTGGGTGGAGGGAAGCAAAGGGAAAGAAATTGGGACAACTGTAACAGCATAGTCAATGAAATAGACTTAAAGTAATAATAATAATAATAATAATAATAATAATAAGAGACACTAGAACAGGCAGCCTCTGCATGCCACAGAGGAAAGGCCATGCATGGAGACAGTGAGAGGTAGCTGACTTGCAAGCCAGGAAGAGAGGCCTCGCCAAAAACCAAATTTGCCAGCATCTTGATCATGGTCTTCCAGCCCTCAGAAGTGCAAGAAAATACATGTTTGTTGTTTAAGCCACCCTATCTATGATATTTTGTTGTGGCAGCCCTAGCAGACTAACAGCATTAGTCAGGTCTTATTTTAAGTGCTTGACACATTTTCAGTTTTCTCAGTTACCTCCTATCAGAGCTATTATTATTGTCCCCACTCTATAGATGAGTGCAATAACTTGTACAGTCACACAGTGAGTGATAGAACTGGGTTTTGGCTCCAGAACCTGTCATCTTAGTCAAGCTGGTGGTACAGTGCTTGCCTCCCTAATCTCTTATTCAGCATCTGGAAGTGGCCAACCTAGCATTATTCACTCCAGCTATAAACTTCAACTGGAGTATATTTCCGGGAGAGGAAACCCCAGCCATGTGGTTATTGCTCTCTCTTGGAACTAAAGAGGAGACATCATGAAGGGTGAAAGACGCCAATAGAGAAGGAACCAACATAGATGCTAATGTCTGCTTTTGCAGACACTGCAAAAGGGAACGTGCTGTGCTTGGTTCCTGGCCAGGTGTAGAGATCCTGCATTTCTGAAAGACTCAAGCACCCCCAAATGTCTTGCTACCCAGGACTCCCTCAGAGCAGACTTCCTTACCATATTCACTGCCCCCCATGGAGGTGCTGTGGATAGTCTCATTTTCTTTATTGTTGAACGTATAGCAGTTCCCATACATTGGGTGGTGGAAAAGTGTGAAGTTCCTATGGAGAAAGAGTATGGATCAGTCAGAAAGGGCTCTGCTGGAACACCCTCCTCCAAGCTTTGGAGCTAAAGTCAGAATGGGTATGCTAACCACACCAAGTCTCTTTTGTGAACAATGGACAATATACAGGACTCATTTTCCCTAACTTTCCTTTTATGAATGACAAACAAGACCCCTTCATCCAGGTTGACACATAAGAATATAGAACTACTCTGCTTTCTCTTCTCCCTCTTAATCCTCTCACCTCCATCTCTATCCTAATTTGGGATTTCTTCTACCATATGTCTGCCCCAAATTATTCTACTCTTAAAGTTCTCAGCCAACACTTGACATTTTCCCCTTCAATATCTCCAGTCCCAGGACATGATCCTCAGAGAAGGAATCATGTCATAGTCTTTCTTCCCTCCATCCCTTCCTCCTTTCTTCCTCTATATGGCAGATCAGTGGTTCTCAATCATTGTTATGCATGATGGTAATATACAAGGTTGTATGTATACCATCTACTACTTTGTATTTATGAGTAATTTAATGAAATTAAGGATATTTGAAGCTACACCATCTCCACTTCCCTCACTGACTATAGAGCTTAGCTCCTCTAAAGTTTTCCAAAGAGTAGGGCCACTGAGACGAGCACCCCTCCCTCCCAAGATCTATAACTGAGCTGCAGGTGCATGCAAGGGGCCTGGTGCTCAAGAGCTGCTGGTCCTCAGAGCTAAGAGATAGCCTTCCTCTCCTGACCTGGCATCACAGGAAACCCCATCAAAGAAGCAGGTAACTAGCAGCTCCTCAGCAGAGTAGCTCATGTTGATTTTCTTCTCCAGAGGCACCTGTGCCATGATGTTCATGTAGTGCAGCTTATACCACTCCTGGATGGCATTGACTCCTGAGCTGAAGGTGTAGACGGCACAGTTGGATGTGTCATTCGAACACTGCAAATAAGAGGAAACATGGGGCTGAAGTCCCCAGCCTTCAGAAGGACTATAAGAATGAAGAACTGAGACTCCAGACCAGATACTCAGGGGAACAGGACAGGTCTCTGGGCAAGGATAGGCTTCTTATAGCTGGGGGCTGAGGGACATTATCCTTAAGCCTTAAGGACCAAGAAGGAGTTCAGTGAGAAAGGAATGCCTTCCTACCAGACAAAAAGCATAATCAGCTTCTTCAGGGTTCCCACACAACTGGGCTTCAGCTGATTATTGCTACTGAGTTCCAATATGACCTTTACCATTTCCTATCAGATCCACAGTCTAATACTCTAATTTGTAGCCCAGACTCTGGCACTGCTTCTCTGCGGGATCTTGGGTGAGGCATTGTGTATCCATTGCTTCACCTACAACATATTGATGAAAACATCACCCCTTTCCACCTCATATGGTAATTAGCAAGAGCAGCATTTAAATGATAACATAATGAGAGCTTTATAGGGAACTTATAGTACACCCCAGATGCTCTCATCATGCAGGGCTTAAAAACTCCTAAACGGCAGGCATCAAGGAGTCGATTTTGGTACCAAGGAGAACCTTATGAGTATCTTATGAAAGGACCCAGGAAGACTTTGAAAAATCTCAGTGACTGAGAGAGAGGGCCATTCTTTTCAGGACCTTGGACTGGAGTCAGGAGGACTCACAATCAGCATTCAAGGCTAGGTAGACAGTAGGGAAGTAGCTCCTATCCTGCAGTGGTGGCGGGAGCATGGAGAGGAGGGGGGTGATTAAGCTTGTCCAGGAAGGTAATGAAACTCATTTTTGGTAAATGGCTACTTCTCCAAACCCCTTGAATAGGACTAAGAAAGAGAGATGAGAAGTCAGGTAAGTGCCCCCCATGAAGGCAAGCAATGCAGGAAACATTGGTGTTTTTGCTAGTTATTTATTTTCTTCCTTCTGGTGTTTGTGCCCCAATTTTGCTTTGATGAAATTTCATTTTCCACAGTGGATACAGTCTGCTATCTATCAAGGCCCCCACACTCTGACCCAGCAGGTGGCCCAGGCTTGGCCAATCAGCTGTCCCAAGATGAGATATAAAACTGTCTTTATGGATGAGTTAACAAGAAGACTAAAATTAATCTAAGCTTAGTTAATCCAGCAGCAGTATCTGAAATGACATTCCATCATCTCTTGTCACTGAGATCCCTGGATTTTCCCTAATTTATGTCCTTTGAGAGTATTTCATAGGCTACCAGTCACCTTCTAAGACATTTGCTTTCTGTTCAAGATGTCCTGCAGCCACTTTAGTTGCATGGAACCCATTCATCCTAACCAGGTAAGTTTCCCCCAGTAGGACCAAGGATCTAATGGCAAAGGAGAAACCTTCCTGGACCTACTACTTCCAGCCCATCCATGCCCCAAGCCATGGGCATGTGTACTTACCAGCTGGAATCCCACCACCTCCTTGGACTCTTGGACGTGCATGACATCTGATGCCTTATGAATGATGCTCCCACTAACTCTACGCTTCTGCCCTGTGAAGAAGTCTGTGGCCTTGCTGGTCTCACCCTCACTGAATGTCATCAGTGGGATCAGGTTGAGGAATTTAGGCTGAGTGCCCTCCCATGCTGAATTCCAGGTTTCTGCCTCTCGGCGTTTCCGAGACTCAATCTCTGAGAAGCCATACAGGGTCTTCAAGGCCGCTCTGGTCTCCTGTTCCAAATCAGCTAGAAGGGGCCTCACAGCACTGTACCTGCCAAAGGGAAGAGCGAGAGTCAGGGAGAGCAGAATCCTCACTGGCACATGCTGGTACTTCTGGCACATGTTGGCACTTCTCCACACTGCTTTCCACCCATATGTGTCAGCCTTGGGCTCATTGTTCCTGTCCCCTTGGCCAGGGACAACAGGCCTATTACAAGTTGCCCTATTCCATGTGACTGCCGGCTCAAGTGAATGAGGACAGCTCCTGTGTACTCTTGTGTGATTTCCTATGGCTTTACCTCTGTCGCCATTGTCTGCTTGCTCTTGAGATGTGTTGATGAGTTTGCCCCAACCAGCATTTCTGGAGTGGTGACTGTAGGTGCCTCCCATAACCTAACCACTGCTAAATGGGAGTTTCCCCATGGAGCAGGCTCTGATTCCACCCAGCACACTTGCCCTTGCCCTCTGTTCTCCTCGAGTCAGTGCTGGGAGGGAAGAGGTGTAACTTACCCTGATAAACCTAAGAATACAGAAGAATGTACAGGATTTGACTGACTGAAGCTTAATGATACCATCTTTCACAATACCAAATGATCCTTGCCTTCCTTTTAACTCTCTCTTCTCTTTCTTCCTTGTCCTGTGCATAGTGATAGAGTCATTCTACCTGGGATGCAGTGCCTCATCCTGGCTCTGCATGTATCATCTTGAACAAGTCATTTAGCTTTTTTGTGTCTCATTTCCCCATCTGTAAAGTGGGATTATTAGGAAGAGTCAATGAGTTTATACCTATTTTATTAAATGGTCACTATTACTAATTTTATTAGTGTTAATTGTATTAGTTAGTATTTCACTCTAGTACAATATGCTCCATTAAGACAAAGACTGGGTTGCTCAGTTCTATGCCACAGGTCCTAGTACAGTGTGTGACAATTTGTAGATGATTAGAGAATAAATGGACAGAAGAAAGAAGAAAGAGAGAGAGAGAGAGGAGGGATGGAAGTAGAAAAAAAAGAAAGGGGCCAAGAAAGAAAAAACAAAGACTTTGAGGTGGAGGATGAGTCTTAGACCTGATTCAGGTTTTGAGCTTTGCTGTCAACTCAATGATGACTCTGGTCAAACTAATTCCCTTTGATAGTCTTCCTCCCTTGCTCTTCCCTTCTCTCCACCCTACAGATGCTCTGACAGACTCTGCCAGATTCTGATCAGCCTCGCAGACCAGTTTTCAATAATCCTGAGAAGAATGCCAGTAACCCATTGAGAACAGGTCCTATGGCAGACAAGAGGGCAGCATCAAGGGCTGATTCTGCCCAGAGCCCAATGATTTCAATTAGTGGGCATGGATTCACTCAGGTGAGGATTTGGGGCAGCTGAGATGTTTCTGAAAGGTACCTGGGTACCACTTTTGAGTCAGCCTTACATCTGGAGAGTGTGAGAGTTTGAGCTTAGGGAACTCAGGGGAAATGGCTAGACTAAGTTGTGTGCGTGTGTGTGTGTGTTTGTGTGTGTGTGTGTGTGTGTGTGTGTGTTCTAGGGTTGGGGTTGAGTGTGATAGCTCATTCCAGGTCTAAACTCCAAGCAAAACTTATCCTTGCAGTCTCCTCCACATCTACCTTTCCTAATCCAGCCCATTGTCAGAAGCTGCTGAGGCAATGAAAACTTGCTACAGATTTAGAAGTTAGGAGAGGGCAATTTACCAATGTAGGCAATGAATTCAAATTCCTAAAAAGCATGTCAGCAGGCTGGAGTGTGTCACCTTCAGGAGGAACTTTGGCATCCAGAGAAGTCCCACACCAAGGCCCCTGCTCCTGCTTCTTACTTGTAAGGGTTGATGTTGCAGATGGTGACTGCAGGAAAATCCAGTTTCTGGAAGTGGATTTTGATGGAGACGGAGACGGTGTAGAAGGAGAGTACCAGAAGGGCACACTGCCAGAAAATCAGGGCCACCGCAATCAGTGTGAACAGGATCCAGAGCAGGCGCCGCAGGCGGCCACGGGACACCACAATGCGCCGGCAGCCGTGGGTGTTGGTGTTGAGACAATACCATCTCATGAGCTCCTTAATGGTAGGTGCCTGAGGCCCTGTGACAGGCAGATTTTTCTTGATTTTGGCTTTAATCTTCTCTCCAGGAGCCATGCTGGAAGGGTTGGCAGGCTGGAGGGGCAGAGAAGAGCAGCAGGTGAGCCACTTACCTCAGCCTGTTGGCATGTCCCTGGAGGCCCAGCACACACATGCTCTCAGAGGCCGTTTCCCTTTATGGGCTGGACAGTCTGCATTCTGAGGCCTTGGCCCCTTCACCAGGATATTTGTTTCTTGGCCACCACAGCTGGCAAAGAGCTGCCTCCTCCACTCGTGGCCCACAGGCCCAGGGTGTGGTGTGGGGGCTGGAGGTTTAATCTGTGTATCATGGGACAGGCTGGAAGAACCTTTCACCAGGTGCTTAAGGCAGGAGCCTGCAGACCTGCTGGTACAGCCTTTGTACCTTGTATCATGCTTTGCAGTGATTCTGGTATTACCCCCTGTGTTATCACCTCCAGGATGGCAGCAGTCCTAGCTTGTCCTGCCCCCTGGTGCCCAGCTTAGGGTCTGGCACAGAGCAAGCACCTTGCAAATTGATCCTGACAGATAAAAGCTGCCAACAGAATTTCCCAACAGCCACTTTATATCATGTTCAGCCTCTTCCCAGCCCTTCTGCTGTTTTACAGAGTGTCTATTTCATTTCTTCTTTTTACAGACAAGCTCTTAGTGTTTCTAGGGGACCTAATACAACAATAGCCTACAGATAGCTATTGGTCTCTTGATATTTGCCAGGGGTTGTGCCATGTTTTCTTGCTTCTAAGATAGGACACACTTTGATTTCATCACAGCTTTGTTTGGGGGAAAGTGCTGGAAAGCGCATTCATTGCCACATTCATCAACGTACATGATGCATCTCAATTGTTGAAAATTTACAGCATGAAATAGCATTCTTATTAGAAATGCATTTATATATGTGTATATATATGTATCTAGGGTCATCTCAGGATTATAACATATATGGTCTCATAAATACACATAGTCTTTCTATATATACACACATAATTTCTATATATTCATTTCAAGTTTTAACAACCCAACAAAGTAGGTTTAGGGATACTATTATTATCCAAGTTACAGGGGAGGAAAATGAGCTTAGAGAAGTGGAAGAACTTGCACAAGACCACACAGCTAGTTAAGTGGAGGAGCTGGATTAGAATCATGATATGCACCTGTGAGGGGCAGGGATTGTGCTGGGTGTTTCCCCCATTCAAGGCAGTGAATTAGAAGATCCTAGGACTAAAGTGAGAAGGAAAGAGAAGAGATCTTGAGCTATTTGATTTCCAAAAGCTGGATAGGTAATGTCATCATTTCCCACTGGTACAGAGAAGAAGGGTATATGGAAACTCTGTCCCCTGTGCCTGCATTGGTGACAGAGGCAAATGAAGACATACTCTAGGATATACAGGGGGTCCCATCCTACCCAAGGGCCAGTGTTTTAGACAAGAACCTTAGTTTTCTCCATCAAGTTCTTCAGGCAGGACTCTGTACTTTAGTTATTTTTTTCTCCCCCATAAACCTATGGAATATAGTCCAAAATTGGGAGCTAGGGCAAAGCTGGAAGGCTTCCACACTAATGATGTTAGCGGGTTTCAGGTTTATGATGTAAAAGAATTAGAGTGGTGGGGGGTGAAGGTGATAGGTCCAGAGGCAGCTGGACTGCTCTAAAACAGCTACAGGTGTACATGATCCTGCTGGGAGGAAGAAGACAACCTTTAACCTCTGATTCTCAAAACTATGCTATTAGCTTCTTGGCAAGAGAAATATACTTTGTCATTTAAAATATTTCCCAACTCCACCTCTTATCTCACTATAATCCAAAGGCAAAAAAGTTAGTAACAATTTGTTTTTAAAAACCTAGTTACAGGCTCAATTTCCTGCCACATAAAAGGTTTCTCCTCTGTGAATGTTCAATAGAAACTGATTCTGAAAGCTGTCTCCAACCCTCCTTTTTCTCATTGAAAGCAACTCCTGGAGTTCCTCTGCTCCATTAACTGCCCCCACCCCCCAGAACTGACCTTGAGCCCAGTGGATCACCTGTCAACATCAGTGAAACCACAGAAGAAGGAAGGAAACCCTCCTTGCCCATCAAAGAACAGATAGATGTTTGCACAGGTTATATCTCAACTTCAAAGCAAAGCAATGTTGTAATGACTATTAGGTTGTACTGCTTGATTAAATGAGATACTTTAGAGGAAAAAATTGTATCTGACACAGATCTCGCTCTTCTAAGCACGTTACAAGTATCAATACATTTAACTTTCATAACAGTCTTCTAAGGTAGGTAACATGATTTCCCCCTAATACACAAATAAAACTGACACTGACAGGTTAAGTAGCTTTCCCAAGGTCACCCTAGAAAGTGACTGAGCTGAGATTTGAGCCCGAGTCCTCTTGTACTACTATCACCACCACCACCACCACCACCACCACTAATGGCAGCAATAATAGCATCAATCATTTATTGATCACTTGCTTTCCCCCTAGGCATCCTACTCTGCTCTTTCCATGCGTTATTCTTGAATCCTCACTATAATTATATAAGGTATGCCCATGACACAGAAAAGAAAACTGAGATATAGAGAGGTTAGGTAATGCCCAAGGTTACAGGGGTAGAAACGATTCTTTAAAATTCCGGGGTCCTGGCTCAAGATGGTGATTCTCCTGCAGCTTCTCACCCACTCATGACCTCTCCTATCTCCCATACCAGTGAGGAAACTAGAGCCTCAGAGGACCCCAGCTCCTCCGGAGGAATTGTGAAACCTCTGTCCAACCTGAGCAGAGCCACCAGGCGTTGTCCTGCAGCCAGTGGACAGCCCCGGCTGAAGCAGCGGGAGAGAATCCTAACAACCCGCGTCAAGTGTTTGCTTCTTTCTGTAACCACAATCACACTAGAGAAAACATTCCAGAGGGTAAAAGGAACAACCGCGATCAAGTCCACGCATCTCACTGCAGCTGAGAAGGGGTTTGCTGGGCAGAGAGGCCGGTGATATCCCGGACCCCCGACCCAGTTTCTGAGCAGCTCAGAAACCCCTCTCGCCAGCTGTGTGCCTGTAGCCACGGCATGGGCAGGCACCAGGGAGTTGAAATCGGAATGACCTGCGACACTGCCCCGGCATCCGGGTCTGCATCGGGAGGCATCCCCGAAATGATGCCCTCACAGCTAACTCAGTCCGGGAAGCCACGGGACCTTGCGGCCGCTCCGGCGCCTGAATCCCCGGAGCTGGAGTTACCTGACTCGGCTGGACTCACCTCACTCGGTTCCGAAGGCTCCGAGGCTAGAGGATGCGTGATCGCAGCACACTCTGTTCTGCTCCGGACCCAGAACAAGCATCTCCCAAGAGCCCGGGCCACCGGCTCTTGTGGGGCTAGCCTGGCCCCGCCCACATGCTCCGCCCCTGGGCCCGCCCCCACCTGCCCAGGTGTATTTCCCAGGCAGCCTAAGCTGTTCGGCAGCCTGTAGCCCTCCACGACACCGCAGCGCCTCCTGCCACCCTGCGGCCACTCTGGGCACCTTCCGGTGGAACAGCGCAGTGCCTGCTGCCGCTCGGAGGATACTCTGCGCCCTGCATTCCTCCAGGTCTGTGGGACCTGGTTTTCAAGCTTCTCGCAGCGGCTCCTGTTACTCTATTACTTCCCAGAGCCAGTCACTCTGGCCAAGTTGGCTGCCCGACCTTCCTAGAATCAGGAAAACCCCCAAGCATTGTTCTCCAGGGCTTCCTCCTGATCCCGAGCGAGGCTGCCCCAGTGCTGCCTGAGTCCAGGCTGCTGGCAGCAGGGGTTGTTCAGCTAAGCGACTCATCCTTTGACCTCCTCGGCTGCCTTTTTATAAGGACTCAGCAGATACCTACAAGAAATGAGCTTAGAAAATTACAACTGGGTGCCAAAGAGACACTTTGATTCTAGTCCCTTTGAGTAGGGAGAAAACAGGCCTAGAAAGGGAAAGGAGTTTGTTCTCTCAGAACTTCACGGACTACCCTGTGCACACCATCACTTTCAGACGTTGTTAAAATGCAGATTCTAATTCAGTGATTTCCCAGGTGATGCATCTGTTGATGGTCAGAGGACCACTCTTTGAGTAATCAGGGCTACTTGTCCAAGGACTGGAAACTGGTTCAGAGATTTAGAGGGCAATTTTAAGAAAAGCCGGTAAAAATCTCAACTGTTTATTCTTTCAATTTATGCACATTGCAAAGAACTCAGATAATAAAGAGAAAATGGTAGCTTTAAAAATTTGTTTGTTTTTTCCTGATTCAATTTTGCTTGTTGTTATTGGTCTATTCAGGTTTTCTGCTTCTTCCTGATTCTGTTTTGGAAGATTCTATGTTTCCAGAAATTTATCCATTTCACCCAAGTTGCCCAATTTCTTGACATATAGTTGTTTATAGTAATTTCTTACACTCCATTGTATTTCTGTGGTATTAGTTGTTACTTCTCTTTCATTTCTGAGTTTATTTATTTGGGTTCTCTCTCTCTCTCTCTCTCTCTCTCTCTAAGAGTCTGATTAACAGTTTGTAAGTTTTGTTTATCCTTTCAAAGAACCAGCTCCTGGAGTCATTAGTCCTTTGAATTGTGTTTTTGGTCTCTATATCATTTAATTCTACTATGATTTTGATTATTTCCTTCTCTCTTCTTGCTCTAAGCTTTGTTTGTTGTTGTTCCTCTAGTTCTTTTAGATGTAGGGTTAGATTGTTTATTTGAGAGTTTTCTATCTTCTTTAGGTAGGCCTGTATTGCTATGAATTTCCCTCTCAGGACTGCCTTTGCTGTGTGCCATAGGTTATGGATGGTTGTGTGTTCATTTTCATTTGTTTCCAGATACTTTTTGATTCATTTTTTGATCTCATTATTAACCCATTCATTATTTAATAACTCAGCCTTCATGTATTTGAATATTTTTCAGTCTTTCTCATGAGATTGGTTTCCAATTTCAAGCCATTGTGATCTGAGAAGATGCTTGATGTGATTTAAATTTACTTGAATTTGTTAAGGCTTGTTTTGTGTCCTACCATGTGGTCTAGCTTTGAGAATGTTCCATGTACATTTGAGATATAGCTGGAGAATTGCGGGAGATATCAAGTAGTTTATAGATTTATATGTGTAATGGGATTATGAAATACACAGTGTTCTTTAAGTGTTTTGATGACGGTGCACTACAGTTATTTTCTTATTGTAAAGTAAATGAAGCCAGGTTTTTTTTCTCCAAGATATAAGTAACTTTTCTTGCTTATATGAACATTTACCTAAGCATTCTACTCATACAAATTATTTAATCAATCTATTAACATATTTTAAGGTTGCCTCCAACTTTACATTAATATGTTATTTTCTATATAATATTTTCATATAGGTCTCTGTTTATTTCCTTGAGATAAATTTCTATTGGTGACATTTTATTTATTTATTTATTTATTTTTTACTGTCAATGTACTTACTCAGTTTCATTGGCACAACAAAATAAAATGTTAAAAGAGCAGGCTATGGAAGCAGTATATTGAATAATAGAATATATCAAAAAATTTTTAAAAAGTGGTTATCTTTCAGGATAGGCTTAGAAGTGATTTTTACAAATAATAGGATATATCAAAATGTTTTTATTTATTATTATTTAAAAGTTATTTCTCTTTTTAAAATTGTTATTGATTATGCAGTTACATTTGTCCCAACTTCTTTTCCCTTTGCTCCCCTCCACCCAGTACCCCCCTCCCTCCAGCAATCCCAACCTTCTTAGTTCATGTCTATGAATGTCATACATGTGAATTCTTTGGCTTTACCTTTTCCTGTACTATTCTTAACATCTCCCTGTCTATTCTGCACCCACCAACTATGCTTCTTAATCCCTGTGCTTTTCCCCACTTCTTCTGCTTCCCCCTCCCAGCTGATACCCCTACATACATTCCCCATATCTTTGATTCTGTTCCATCTCTGGTTTCCTGCTTAGTTTTTATTTTAATTTTTTAGATTCTATTATTGCTAGTTGTGAGTTTGTTGTCTTTTTCATGTTCATAATTTTGATCCTCTTTTTCTTAAGTAAGCCCCTTTAACATTCCATATAATAATGGCTTGGCAATGAGGAACCCCTTCAGCTCTACCTTGTCTGGGAAGCCTTTCATTTTCATCTGCCCTTCCATTCTGAATGATGGCTTTGCTGGATAAAATAATCTTGGTTGTAGTCTTTGTTTTTCATCACTTTGAATACTTCTTGCTAGTCCCTTCTTGTCTGCAAACTTTCTTTTGAGAAATCAGATGAATGTTTTATAGGAAACCCTTTGTAGGTAACTCTCTTTTTTTCTCTTGTTGCTTTTAAGATTCTCTTTTTCTTTGGCCTTTGGCATTTCAATTATGATGTTTCTTGGTATGTGATCCTTCTGGGGTCTAGCTTCTTTGGGACTCTTTGTGCTTCCTGGACTTGTCTGTCTATTTCTTTCTCCAAATTAGGGTATTTTTCTTTATTTTTTCAAATAAAATTTCAATTTATTGCTCTTCCTCTTCTTCTTCTAACACCCTTATGCTTTGGATATTGGCATGTTTAAAGTTGTCCCAGAGGTTCCTACACCTCTCCTCATTTTTTTCAATCCTTGTTTCCTCTTTCTCTACTGCTCGATTGTTTATTTCTTCCTTACATTCCAAATCGTTGGTATGAACTCTGGTTTCCTTCTCTTCATCCTTGGTTTCCTGTGGGTTTTTCTTAATTTCACATGGCTTGGCATTCACTTCTTCCTTTGCAAGTTTGCTGTATTTAAGCATATCTGTCAAATGTGTGAGCATCTTAATCACTAGTGTGTTTAACTTAGTGTCTGTTAGGTTGGCTGTATCCTTGGCTGTTAGGTTGGCTATCTCTTTGTCACTCAGTTCTCCCACTGACACGTTGATCTGCTCCCCATTTTAAGTTATACTTCCCTGTCTCCTCAACTTGACAGGTTCCTGTGTTTGCTTCTGTGCCTTAGGTAGTTCTGTCACACCTGTTACATTGTAAGGGATACAGCCTTAGAATTTGTCGTGTGGGGTGACTGGTTTCACCATATTGTGGCACTGTATGTGGGGGAGGGGTCTGAGAGGGAACAATGCTACTTGCCTGTTGAGACAGGCTGTTTCTTCCTTTGCCTCAACCCCCACTGGTTTTCATAGCCCGAAGCAATATGACTCCATTTTTCCTGGTGCTGGAAATGTGGGCTGCACCATCTGGCCCTGGAATCACTTCCCAGGTTTAAATGTATGGCTATGATTTTCACCACGGTCTTAGTTCCCAAGCCACCACCACCACAGCTGCTGACTCTCTACTTCCTGGCACTGGAACCATGTGCTGCAATCTGGCTCCTGGATGGCTTCCCAGGTTTAAGTGTATGATAGCCCTTTTTGTTGTGGCCTCAGCTCTGGTACTGCTGCTGCTGCTGCTACTATCCTCCCCAGCTTCACCCTTCCCACCTGTCTGGATGAGTACTTCTTTACTTCTTTATTTGTTGCACTTCTATGTAGTTGGATTTTCAGAAATTTCTGCATTGTTTTTATTTACAATGTAGTTCAATTTTCAGAAAGTTCTGCATTGTTTTAGTTTAGTTTTGATGTAGATATACATTTTTTCTAGTTGTGAGGCAGATGCAGTGTCTCTACTATGCCTCCATATTGGCTGGAAGTGTCCCCAAGTGTTTTTAAAAAGAGGTTCTTCCTCAGGGTAAGCTTACAAGTGATTTTTTTAATATGTAATTTTTTTCTCTAATGGTGATATATGCAAGGGAAGCCACCCCCCAAAAGCCCCAGAATTATCATTGGAAGGGTGGGCCCCTTGTAGTACAGACTTCCCTCACTAGTAAGTATTCTAGGAACCCATCTGTATCAGTGTTCTAGTTGACATTGTAGTGAGAGACTGATTTCAGCTTCAGGGATTTTTTTTTGGAGACTCAAGTTTTCCTATTTTATGAGGGGTGACTTACAAGCACACTTGATCACATCATGCTGAGTGTTCAGCAGTTATTTGACCAAAGCATCATGACCCCCCTGCCCCACCCTCCCTATTCACCTGACCTTGCCCCTAGTGACCTTATTTTCTTTTCCCAGATGAAAAAAATTCCTCAAAGGGACATGTTTTACTGCTATAAAAGAGGTGAAACAAAAAGTGGCAGAAGCACTAAAAGGATTCAAAATCAATGAGTTCAAAACCTTTTTACCCTGGCTGGTGTGGCTCAGTGGATTGAGTGCCAACCTGTGAACCCAAAGGTCACCAGTTCAATTCCCAGTCACTTGCCTGGATTGCCATATGGGACCCCATTTGGGGGCATGCAAAAGGCAACTGGTTAATGTATCTCTCACAATGCAATGTTTCTTTCCCACTTTTTCTCCCTTCCTTCCTTTCTCTCTAAAAATTAAAAAAAAAAAAAAGTTAAAAACACTGTTTTGAGCAGTGGGAAAAACGTTTTGATATGGTCTTGCATCAAATGCAGAGTACTTAGAAGGTAACTGGAGTTTAAACATTAAGAATAAATACACAATTCTTAAATAAATAAATTCTGGGTTGTTTTGGTCTCACCTTATATCATCTGTGCCATAAAAATAAGAGTGCTTTTAAAAGATGGCAAGCTAATGTTGGGAGCTTCCGATCAAGATAGAGGTATAGGTAGATATGCTTCGCCTCTTCGCACAAACACAAGAAGAACTACAACTAACCTCAAAACAAAAAAACACCCAAAACTCAGAAAATTGAACTGTATGAAAGTCCAACAACCAAGGACTTTAAAAAGCCACAATCACAGTCAAGATGGAGGTATAGACAGACATGCTTCACCTCCTCACACAACCATAGAAAGAATTACTACTAGATCTCAAAAACAAATAATAACCAGAAATGTCAGAAAATTGAGCTACACGGAAGTCCAACAATCAGGGATCTAAAGAAGCCAATTTATCCAGATGGGTGAAATGGGTGGACTAATGGAGATGGGATGGAGAGGTGGTGTGGCTTGAACAAGCAGTGCTGGCAGTGGTGACAGCGGCAGTGGCAACAGAATGCACAGTCCTACATTCATGAGCAATGAATAAAAACAAGGCAGGATACCCTGGGAATGAATGATCCCAACTCCAGGCCAGGCCACGCAGCCCAGAGTGCCAGCACCAGGAAGATAAACCCTTATTACCTCTGGCTGTAAAGACCAGTGAGGGTTGGAATGGTGGCAGAAACTGCTGGATTTTTGCTGCTTAAAGGGCCAGCATGGTCTTAGAACATCCCAGGGCAGAAAGTGCAAGGGTACCAGTTATATACAGGAAGTGGGTGAAGTGACTGAAATGGGGTGAGTGCTGGGACATTGTACCCTCCCTGAGCCCCAAGCCATAAACTGAGCCATATAGCAGTGAAGCAAATTGCCCCACCCTGGCAATTACCTAAGGTTCCGCTGCTCACAATTTACAGGCACCTTTGCTACATAGGCCATGTTACTAAGATAGGGAGTAAAAGCATCAGGGGGGATGCCAAATTAAGAGGCAAAGAAATATGTCCCAAATGAAAGAAAAGAACAAGACCGACCCCCATCCCCCACCCCCTGCCACCAAGAACTAAATGAAACAGAGATAGCCAATCTATCAGATGCAAAGTTCAAAACACTGGTGATTGAGATGCTCACCAGAGAACTCATAGAGTACAGAAAAAAAATAATAAAAGAAGACATGAGGGTTACACAAATCGTAACAAAAAATATATACAGGGAATTAATAGTGAAAGGGTGGAAGATGAGATTGAGATTCAAATCAATGATTTGGAACAAAATGCAGAAATAAACATTGAATCAAAACAGAAAAAATGCAAAAACAAACCCCCCACTCCAATAAAAAACAAACCAACACAAAACAAGGAGAGACTTGGAAACTTCTGGGACGGCTTTAAATGTACCAACATCCAAATAATAAGGTGCCAAAAGGGGAAGAGGAACAGCAAGAAATTGAAAACTTATTTGAAAAAATAATGAAAGATAACTTCTCTAATTTGGTGAAGGTGATAGACAAACAAATCCAGGAAGCACAGAGAGTCCCAAACAAGTTAGACCCAAAGAGGACCACACCAAACACATCATAAATAAAATGCCAAAGGCCAAAGAAAAAGAGAGAATCTTAAAAGCAGCAAGAGAAAAGCAGAGAGCTACCTACAAAGGAGTTCCCATAAGACTATCAGCTGATTTCTCAAAAGAAATTTTGCAGATGAAAAGGGACTAGCAAGAAGTATTCAAAATGATGAAAAGCAAGGACCTACTACCAAGATTACTCTATTCAGCAAAACTATTATTTCACATGGAAGTGCAGGTAAAGTGTTTCCTAGACAAGGTAAAGCTAAAGGATCATCATCACCAAGCCCTTATTATATGAAATGTTAAAGGGGCTTATTTAATAAAAAGAAGATCAAAACTATGAAAAGTAAAATGACAACAAACTCACAACCATCAACAAGTGAATCTAGAGTGGAAAGATGGCGACAGAGTAAAGAGCAGTGCTGATGGCGTTCTCAAGTACCAGATCAGCTGGAGGATAGGATAGGGAGCATGAAACATCTGCAGGTTCCTAAGAATTGGAGTGGTAAGCATCTCAACTCAGGGGAGCACAGCCCAGAGGCAGCAGAGACCTTCAGGAGAGCAGGTGAGACAGTTCCAAACCAGCCGCGGGCCAAAGTTGGCTCTGGGCAGTGGTGGCTCTACCCAGAGGGGTGTCTTTAACTGAAGACAGCTCCAGGCTCCCTGGAGATTAGAAATCTGAGCAGTGAAGTGTGGACAGTGAGTGCAAACACTGGAGGGAATGAGAAATTGAACAGGGGAAGGACTGTGTGAGAGCCTCATTCAGGAGACTGAGAGAAAGGAAGCTCCTCACTGGGCCAGAGGCAGAGGAGAAGAGACCTGTGGGGAGCAGGAGCAGGGCAGCAGGGAAGTGCACCAGCCAGAGCAGTGAGAGGGCTGCAAATGGTGCCACTGGGCAACCTGGGAAAGGACTGCTTGGAGCCCCTGCCAAGGGGTAGGCCCCACCCCGCCCACCCACACCGGGCCCCCAGGTTCCCACAGAAACTCCAAACTGCAAGCCAGGAACTTGCAGCTGGGGCAAGTGGCACGCCCACTGCAGGCCACAAAGGTTGTGCTGTGGATGCTCTGGGGAGCCAGACACGAATCACAGAGGCAGCGGTGAAAGACTCCTTGGAGAGTTGGACTGCTTGGAGGGTTAGCCTTCACCCAGGGGAGACAGGTGCTGTTAGCGGATAGGGGTTATCTCCTCCAGGAGCTGCAGGGGTAGGGCTCGCCATCACAGGAACCAGCAAAGTTGCAGGCCGCCCATCACAGGCAGGAATCTCCTCCAGGAGCTGGAGGGGGAGGAGCAGCCATAGACACCACAGAAGCACCCTGCTAGGCTTTACACAGAACCAGTAAGAGAAGGGAGGGCCCAAAAACACCAGCAGCACTGAAACCCAGCTAGGTTACTGGAGGCCTAGCCTACCTGGGGGCTGACACTCAGAATCAGCCCTGACTGTGATGACTGTGACAACCATAGGCCCTGCCACTCCAAGACCACACAGCTAGATGTAGATTGCAGAGACCTGACCAAGAAAAAGAGGCAGACTCAGGAAATGGACCACTGCTAATTTTAAGCACCTGAGGTACACCGAGAGCTACATTAACTACTAATCCCTAACATATCCTTTTCAAAAGTTACTTCCAACCCTCACAATTAGCACATTTTAAGTAAATACTGTTTATACCATAGTGTATCCCAACTAACATATTTTCATTCCTCCCCTATCTCAATCTACCTAAATACCCAAGACCCTCCTCCTACTCTTGATTTAAAGTCTACTCACTCTCCTGCTACAACACATTCCCAGTCCTCAATCTAAGTATTCCTCCTCTTCCCAGCCACCTAAACCCTTTCTTTATTTTTTCTTTTTCTTTTTCTTTTTCTGCTAAAAGCCCACAGGTCCAAGCTCCACCTGGACCAATCAGGAGTCATTAAGGGTGAACAGGGAGACAGGGAGATAGATGTGGCAACTATGTATATAGTCAACTTAATCATTTTTCCCCTCGTACAACAGTCTTAATATATCCACATCCCTATTAAGACTGGCTCATTTGAAGCTGAGGGTGTGATTAAGAGCGGGGGTTACCTTGGAGGGCATGGGTATATAGTTATGTTCATAAGCAGTTGAAAGGGGAAGTAAAAGAGAAAGATACCTCTGAAAGTATGGTTATTTTGCTTGGAGTTTTGTTCTGTTTTAGGAGCAGCTCAAAAACAGTGTATGAGAAAAGATAGAAGGAGTGTCTCGCAATCAGCCAACTGGAAGGAAAGGAGCAACATATACAACCAATCCAGAATACAACCAGACAGCCCAAGTTAACGACATAAAGCCCACCCCAAGAGCAACAAGTAGAGAAAATCTAGGAGATTGCAACACTGAACTCCACAAATCTCCTAACACAGAAGGGTGCTCAACAAAGGCGGGGAAGCAAAGCAGATTAATCCAAGAAAAAAAAAAAAAATAAGCAACAACAGACACCCAAAATGGGGGAGGGGGCAGGGATCAGTCCATCACCAAAGGTAAAGGAAGAATTCCCAGAAAGATCACCAAATGAAACTGAGGCACACAACCTATCAGATATGGAATTCAAAAGAATGATGATAGAGAAGCTCAATGAGCTCAGCCAGCTCAAAGAAAACTATAAACAACTCCAGGGAAGTTACAAGGAACTTACTGAGAGCTAAACCAGCATCAAAAAGGACTTAGAAACTATCAATAAGAGCCAGAAGGAAATGAAGAATACAATTTATGAATTGAAAAATACAGTAGAAGGAATCAACACTAGGCTAGAGGAAGCAGAGGACTGGATCAGTGAGTTAGAGGACAACGTAGACAAATACTCCAAGACAGTACAAGAGAATAAAAAAAGGCTGAACAAGAATGAAGAGGTTTTAAGACAGCTGTAGGACAACATGAAACGTAATAACATCCGTATCATGGGGATACCAGAAGGAGAAGAGAAACAAGGAATGGAAAACCTGTTCAAAAAAATAATGATAGAAAATTTCCCTAACATGATGAGTGAAAACATTAATTAAGTTCAGGAAGCACAGAGGGTCCCAGTGAAGATCAATCCAAACAGACCAACTCCAAGGCACATTATAATTAAAATGGCAAATTTCAAACACAAAGAGAGAATCCTTAAAGCATCAAGAGAAAAATGACAAATAACATATAAGGGGGCTCCTATAAGGCTATCAAATGATTATTCAACAGGAACCATTTAAGCCATAAGGGAATGGCAAAAAGTATTCCAAGTAATGGTAAACAAAGGCATGCAACCAAGAATACCCTACTCACCAAGGCTCTCATTCAAGATGGAAGGAGAAATAAGGAGTTTCCCAGACAAAAGAAGACTAAAATAATACATCTCGAGAGTAAGGGGAAGATGGCGACAGAGTAGAGAGCAGTGCTGTTGGTGTTCTCGAATACCAGAGCAGCTAGAGGACAGTATAGGGAGCTCGAGAAGTCTTCAGGTCTTGAAGAACTAGAATGGTCAGCATCTGGACACAGGGGAGCACAGCCCAGTGGCAGCGGAGACCTATAGGAGAACAGGTGAGGGGACTCCGGACTTAATGGCTGGCGGGCCGAGGTCAGCTCTGGGCAGTGGCAGCCCTACCCTGAGGGGCGTCTCTAACTGAAGCAGCTCCAGGCTCCCAGGCAACTAGAAATCTGAACAGTGAAGTGCGGGCAGGGAGGGCAAATGCCGTTGGGAATGCGGAACTGAACTCTTGCAGGGGAGGGACTGTGTGAGAGACTCGCTCCGGCAACAGGGAGAGGAGGCTCCTCGTGGGGCTAGAGGCGGAGGAGAAGAGTCCTGCGGGAAGCCGGAGCGGGGGTGCAGGGAAGTGCACCAGCCAGGGCAGCGAAAGGGCCGAAAACGGTGCTGCTGGGCCACCGGGGAAACAGCAGATTAAAGCCCTGTGAGGGGGGAGGCCCAGCCCTGCGCAACCACACAGGCCTCCAGGCTCCTCGGAAACTCCAAACAGCGAGCTGGGAACTAGTAATGGGGGCAACTGACCCGCCCATTGCCGACACAAAGACCGCAGAGGCCCAGGGAAAGGCGCATCACAGAGGCCGTGTAAAGGACTTCTCAGAGAGCTGATCAGCTTGGAAGCCTGGCTCTCACTTGGGGGAGCAGGGCAGTGTTGGCGGACCCTGGGCACTGTTGGCAGTCGGGGGCTGCCTCCTCCGGAGCGGAGCAGCAGAGGCAGGGCCAGTCATCAAAGGAACCAGAGAGGTTGCAGGCTGCACTGCAGGGGTGCCAGGTGCCTATCACAGGCAGGAACTTCCGCCAGGAGTGGGAGGGGACACCCTTCAAGCGGCAGAATACCGGCAGCTCTAAAATCCACCTAGGCTACTGAAGGCCCAGCATTCCTGGGGGCTGACACCCAGAATCAGCCCTGACTGTGACAATCAGAGGCCCTGCCACTAACACGATATAGACTATAGACTGCAGAGACCTGACTAAGAGGCCTCAGGAAATGGATTGCTGCTAATTTCAAACATCTGAGTTATACCAAGAGATACATGAACTATTAATCCCGAACATATCCTTTTCAAAAGTTACTTCTCACATATTCTTAACCCCCCCCATCTCAATCTACCTAAATACCCAAGACCCCCTCTACTCTTGATTTAAAGTCTACTCACTCTTTGGATACAACACATTCCCAGTTCTCAATCTAAGTATTCCTCCCTTCCCCAGCCACCTAAACCCTTTCTATAGTCTTTTCTTCCTTTCATTTTTCTCCCCCCAACCTTTTTTCCTTTTTTTTTTCCTTTTTTTCTTTTCTTCCTGTTAAAGCCCACAGGTCCTGGCTCCACCTGGACCAAACAGAGATCATAAAGGGTGAACAGACAACTAAATCTTTTCTTTATTAATATTGGTTTTTCTTTGTCTTGTGACTTTTTCCTTTTTCTATTTTTCTTTCTTTCTTTCTTTCTCTCTCTGATATTAGCCCAGAGGTCCTGGCTCCACCTGGACAAATCAGAGATCATTAAGGATGAACAGCCACCTAAACCCTGTTTGCTTATCATATATAGTTTTGTTTTTTGTTTTGTTTTGTTTGTTTGTTTAATTTTCATGCTAAAAGCCCTCAGGTGCTGACTTCATCTGGACCAATCAGGGATTATTATTAAGGGTGAACACCCTTTCTTATTATTGTTATTATCGTTTTTATTTGTTTTTTCCTTTTTTTTTCTTTCTTTCTTTTCCTTTTTTTTTTTTTTTTTACTGCGAAAAGCCCACAGGCCCAGAATACAACCAGACAGCCCAAATAAAGAACACACCAAGAACAACAAGTGGAGAAAATCTGGGAGAATGCAACATTGAACTCCACAAATCTACTATCACAGAAGGGTGCTCAACTAAGGCAAGGACGCAAAGCAGGTTAACCTAAGGAAAAAGCAAAAAAATAAAAAGCAAGCAACAGCAGGCACACAAAATGGGGGAAAAAAGAATCAGTCCATCACCAAAATGAAAGGAAGAATCCCCAGAAGGACCACAAAATGAAACAGGGGCACCTGAAACATCAGATAAGGAATTCAGAAGAATGATACTAGAGAAGCTCAGTGAGCTCACCCACATCAAAGAAAACTATAAACAACTCCAGGAGAACTACAAAGAACTCCAGGAAAATTATAAAGAACTCCAGAGAAATTACAAAGAACTCCAGGGAAGTTACAAGGAACTTACTGAGAACTACAGCAGCATGAAAAAGGACATAGAAACTATCAATAAATGCCAGGAGGAAATGAAGAATACAATTTCTGAATTGAAGAATACAGTAGAAGGAATCAACAGTAGGCTAGAGGAAGCAGAGGACCAAATCAGCGAGTTGGAGGATAATGTAGACAAATACTCCAAGACAGTACAAGAGAATAAAAAAAAGGCTGAATAAGACTGAAGAGGGCTTAAGAGAGCTGCAGGACAACATGAAACATAACAACATCTGTATCATAGGGATACCAGAAGGAGAAGAGAAACAAGGAATGGAAAACCTGTTTAAAAAAGTCATGATAGAAAATTTCCCTAACATGATGAGTGAAAACATTAATCCAGTTCAGGAAGCACAGACGGTCCCAATGAAGATCAATTCAAACAGACCAACACCAAGGCATATTATTATTAAAACGGCTAATCTCAAAGACAAAGAGAGAATCCTAAAAGCATCAAGAGAGAAACGACAAATAACATACAAAGGGGCTCCAATAAGGCTATCAAATGATTATTCAACAGAAATAATTCAAGCCAGAAGGGAATGGCAAAAAGTATGTCAAGTAATGGCAAACAAAGGTCTGCAACCAAGAATACTCTACCCAGCAAGGCTCTCATTCAAGATAGAAGGAGAAATAAGGAGCTTTCCAGAC
>PVIW01014041.1:0-24947 GCA_004026585.1 Noctilio leporinus | reverse complement strand
AGCCCAAAACCTATGGGATACAGCAAAGGCAGTTCTCAGGGGGAAATTTATAGCAATACAGGCCTTCCAAAAAAGGTTACAAGAAGTTTATAAAAACGACCTAACCACAAAGCTGCAAGAACTAGAGGAGCAACAACAAACAAAGCCCAGAGCAAGTAGAAGGAAGGAAATCATCAAGATCAGAGCAGAACTAAGTAACTCAGAGATTCAAACTACAATTCGAAGAATCGACAGGACCGGGAGCTGGTTCTTTGAAAAAATAAACAAAATTTACAAGCCCTTACCCAGACTCATCAAGAAAAAGAGAGAGAGGACCCAAATAAACAGAATCAGAATTGAAAGAGGGGAAATCACAACTGATACCTCAGAGACAAAAAAGATTGTAAGAAATTACTACAAACAACTCTATGACAAAAAATAGGACAACCTGGATGAAATGGACACATTTCTGGAAAGGTATAATCTACCAAAACTGAACTGAAACTTGGAGGTAATTACTCAGATAAAAATGATGTCACAAATACAGAAAATATTATATTAAATATGGTTGGGCTTTATGTTTTCCTTACACTAAAATAAATACTCTTTCACATTAAATTATAATGTAGAAATTTGAAAACTGTAAATATAATATAAATTTGGGCTTCAGAAACAGAAAATGCTAATAAACCAGTTGAAATTTGTGTGAGAAATGTAGGAGAATTTAAAAGTGTCAAAGACTTTTCTAGCCACCATATTTTTGTGTGCAATTTCCCCATCAATCAAGTGATCCCCTACTCCTGACTTATACAGTGAGTGAGTTCAAAGAAAGAACTGTCCCCAAAGGGACCCAGAATGACCAGGAAGTCTATCCTCAATTGCTCTCACCTTATATAAGAAATGGTGCCCTGAATGCAAATTTCTCTACCAGCTCCAGGGTAAATCCTCCCCTGGGCTGTGGGGGCTCCCAGCTCGCTCCTCACACAAGGCTGAGTTCTCTGGAGAAGTCACAACTGTGCTCTAGAAGAAGATGAGACTGCTGAGTCTCCTCCTGTGTTTGGTGACAGCGCCCCAGGGTGAGAGTCTCTTGTGTTTGACACTGGTTCTTTGTGATGAAGGTGACTGATTGTGACTGATGGACTGATGCCCTTTGTCTCCAGGTGTCCTGTCACAGGTGCAGCTGCAGGAGTCAGGCCCAGGACTGGTGAAGCCCTCCCAGACCCTCTTCCTCACCTGCACTGTCTCTGGATTCTCCATCACCAGTAGTGGTTATGGCTGGAGCTGGATCCGCCAGCCCCCAGGGAAGGGACTGGAGTGGATCGGATACATAATTTATGATGGAAGCACTTACTACAGCCCATCCCTCAAAAGCCGCACCTCCATCTCCAGAGACACATCCAAGAACCAGTTCTCCCTGCAGCTGAGCTCCGTGACTACCCAGGACACGGCTGTGTATTACTGCGCCAGAGACACAGTGAGGGGAAGTCAGCCTGAGGCCAGACAAAAACCTCCCTGGAGAAAACAGGGGGGTTGGGCTGCAGGAGGTGCTCATGACACCAGGGGGAGCTCTGGAGCCAGCGATCAGAGAAGGTGCAGGTGGAGGCTCAGCCCCTGGTTCCTCTATTAGTCTGGGGTTTGCTCCTCATTTGACTCTTGCTCCAGCATCTTCTCCTGAGTCAGGATTAGAACACTGGCAAGAAAGACACCCCAGCCTCAAAGGGCAGATCCTAGGGCTACATGCCATCAGCTAGCAGAGCAGTGGTCAGTCCTGAGAAGAACCAGTGACAGTGGTCATAGTCACAGTGCCCTGTGCACAGCACTGATGCTGCAGGCCCCTATGCAAACCCAGATGGGCTCCCACCCAAATTATCTTTAGATGTTGAGTCTGATGATGCCACCCACCAAGGGATCAGACTGAGCTCAGTTCAGACACCATCAAGGTCTCAGGAGGGCTGCACAGGCCTTTCCAACACTGGTGAAGTAGCTTCCAAGAGTTGGACAAGGAGCCTGGGTCAGGCTGTGTTGTAGTCAGAGGGTGAAAGCAATGGATTGTTCTTGTATTGGGCAGAGGCTTTTGTAGACTGATTCTCTCACTAAGGCTTTCTTGTCTGCTTGTCCAGATGGGGGCAGACATGCATGCAGGAGGGTGAAGCTTAATAGTTCCCAGATGCCCAGCATCACAGCCTGGGTTCAGACTGCTGAATGGACTGAACAACTGCAATAGGAAGGGAAAGGACAATAGTCATGCAACTGGGTTCACAGCAACATGCCACTATGAGCAAGCAAATGAGAACAGACCAGGGATTAAACAGGGGACATGGTGGGACACTTTTACTCTCAGCTCTCAGTTTTCAATGTCAGACATTTTTCTTATTGTATCAGAGTTTGTGGGTCAGCTGCCTATTTCCAAGTTTTGCATCTTCTGGGGGATTTGGGAGTCCTGAGTAGACTTTCTGCATGGCATGTGTTCTCAAAGTTTTGAATTTACATTTGCTCCATGAGTTGTAAAGTGTGAACCCAGGGATAACTCTGGAGTTTTGCTACAGCCTTTGTTGTTAACACACACACTAAGGTTTCCCTGTGAAATTCATCAGTTCTTTCCCCTGATTCCTCATTCAGCAGATGAATCTCCTAGTGGTGAATATTGAAGATGCCATTGAGGATCATGTGGGGAAAGACTGTCTGACTCTGTTGAGTGGGTGAAATATGTAGTTCATGAGGCAGTTAATGTAGGGGTCCACCTATAAACAATGTGTACCCACATATTACCTTTGTATTTCTATGAGTCAATTTAAGCCAATGACCTAGATGAGGCAGATAACACTCCTTGAGACTCCTGTTGACCCTCATATTACCCTCACTCCTCAATTCCCCTGAACCTCCCTTCCATCATTGTACCTTATTTCCTTAGAGCCCCAGATTAGGGGCAGGATGTGTGCCCTACCCCAGGTCTACCAGGCTGAAGCAGATGTGACCCATAGATGGGCAGGTCACTGTTAGACCCAGAGCCCCATCAGCATCCCCCCCCCCATCACAGAGGCTATGTCTCTAACTCTCCATTTATCTTTGTCCTATTGCTTGCAGGATGCACAGGAGACCATGACAGAGGACCATCAGCCCACTATGGAAATTATTACTGTTTATCCTAACTCAGCACAGCCTCTGTCACAGGTGCTTCCTGTCAAGTTCATGTGATCACATGTTAACTCCTTTCATCTGAGTTTTTTGTACTCCTTCTCTGGTCTGAGTCCCCTGCTTACTGATCAGAAAAACAGAAAGAAAAAAAAAAAAAAAGAAAGTATCTCATTGCAAGCAACTAAATTCTTATGAAAACAAGAGGAAACTCAATAGCAAAATATGTTCCATCCTTAACACAATATATCATCCCCTTTACAAAGAAGAGAAAGTAGATAGGTGCTAGAAGACAGATGAGCCTTGGATATACAATGCCCAGGGAAGCATGTCACTCTCAGAATCTCAGAGGCTGTGTGTTTCCACATCTGTGAGATGGTGGGTCATGGGAATGGAGACAAAGCTGAAAGGGGTGGCTGGGGCAGGAGGCAGAAAATGTAGTGTTATTACTTAATGTGCATAGCATCAGTTTGGGAAAGTGAGATTTCCAGGATGTGGATGGTGATGATGGTTGCACAAAAGTTAAGGAGCTGGGGACAGTGATTGTGTTTTCAATTTCTTCAATTCTGCATTTCAGAGACACCCTGATCCCAGGAATAAGAACTTTAAGTATTGAAGCAAAGATCTGGTCTAAATGGTCTATATGTCACTCAAAGGTGTGTTTTCAACAAGGAGCATGCCTGTTTCACGGGTGGTGCTATATCTGCATAGACCTCAGGGACCTTGCAGGGGACACATATGATACAACACTGATTAGGACTTGGAGCCTCAGACTCCCTCTGAGCATTGTCCCTATGTTCTCTCTCTGCCCTCAGATTGGGTTAAATATTCAACTATAAAGTCCCATGCTTCATGAATATGTAAATGAGAAGAGGGGGACTAGGTTAAGTGTTGGTCTGCTTATGCCCTAAGGGCATCAGCCACAGCCACACCCTCCCCTAGAGAGGTCCTGATGGCACAGCCCCTCACCATGGACTGGAGCTGGAGAGCCCTCTTCCTGGTGGCAGTGGCTACAGGTAAGGTGCTCCTTAGTCCCTGGGTTCAGGAGGAGATGAGGGAGAGTCAAGGTACTATTACACCCATTTTTGTCTCCTCTCCACAGGCATCCACATACAAGGGCAGGTGCTATAGTCTGAGGCTGAGCTAGGGAAGCCTGGGACCTCAGTGAAGGTCTTCTGCAAGACTTCTGGATATACCTTCACCAGCTTTGGTATCAACAGGATGTGACAGGTTTTAGGATAGCACATGCAGCATCTGGGCACGATCAATATAGATACAGGGATACCATTGTATGCCCAAGGATTCTAAAAATAGGTTGCCTTTTTCATGGACACCCTGTTAGCATTGCCTATCTGCAGATCAATGGCCCACAGTCAGAGTACAAGGCCAGGTACTGCTACTATGCAAGAGGCACAGTGTAATGTCCTCTATTCTAAGTGTGTCACAGATCCTGAGAGACAAGGCAGCTGGCCTGGGCTGAGGAGATTAAAGGGCTGTGAACCTCTTGACTTCCTCACACATAGTCTGTTTCTGAGACCAGGAATGATGCAGCCACAGGCACATCAGAAACTCAGGGAAGGTAGAACCAAGAGGACAGAGGAGTAAGTGAAGGTACACCAGTCTCCTCTCAAGACCAATCTGGAATTACAATTGAATTGGGATGAAACCACCCACAGTAACCAATAGAACACCACTTGGAGAGAAGCCTTATAACCACAGATTGAACAGAAGAGGCAGCTTCATCACAACATAACTTAGCAAAAGTGTGGATATATGAGAGGGCTGGCTGGGCTCCCACTGATGGCAATTGAAGGGACAGAGAAACATCCCTGAAGCCAGGGGTTCCAAATGAGGAGGGAGGGTTCTAAGCCCCCATCTGGATTTCCCAGCCTACAGCAATAAAACTGAGAATAAAACAGCATTCAGCTGTGAAAAGAAAATCTGCCAGGCTATGCTGTCTAAAAAGAGAGACAGAGTTCTCACAGGGACCATGCAAAAAAACAAACAAACAAACAAACAAAAAACATTGTCACTCACACTGGGCTCCAGTGTGAGGGTAGAGTGGTCTACAGACACTTAAAGAAAGTTTGGAGTGTGGCTTTTAGGAGAGAAATGAAGGAGCAGCCCATAATATCCAAGTGCTGACCCGTCCACATACAGCAGGTAGACCATTCCTATTCAATTTGTGGTAGCCTGAAGGAATGCCATAGCCACCCTCACAGGACTTAATACTTACTGGCCAGGTGTACCTAAGCCTGACTGCTGATTACAGACTGATTGAATTAACAACTCATGGAGACACACAAAGACAGTGGATCTCCAAAAGGCTGACTAGGCCCAGACCAAGACATGAGCTGACATCACAAAGGGCACATCTGGGAAATAAAGAAAGTGCACATGGGCTCTGGCTGGTGGCACAGTGGATAAGGGGCCAGACTGAGGGACCCAAAGGTAATGTTCGATTCCCCAACTAGAGCACATAATGAGGTTGCAAGCCAGGTCTCCAGCCAGGTCTATAGCTGGAGTGAGGTGAAAAAGGCAACCATACATTGATGTGTCTCTCCCTCTCTGCCTCTCTCTAGAAATAATGAGTAAAATATTTAAAAAATGAGTACATATGCATGTCCACCATCAGAATTTTAATATGTTGACATGGTTTTAAAAGGATCCTGGGTGACAGACTGTTGCTGGGAGTGGGGTCTAGAGGTCAGGCAAGAAATCTTGGGGCTGTTGGAAGCCACATTCCACATCTATGACCAGAGTGCCTAGAACATACAGGATCTCCTCAAACTCTGGACAGCTAAACAAGGTCTGGCCTGATTAGCATGTGGGTGAGTTCTCACGGGGCATGAGCAGAATCTGTAAGCTTTTGCAGAACTCTCATTTTGGGGCCCCAACACTTCTATCTCCACCACCACCACCACCATGGTAGCTCCAATAGAAGCCTTCTCCTGCTAAGGTGCTTTCATCTTCTTGCTCAGAGCAGAACCCCCTGCATAGGAGAATGAGCAGGAACTGCCCACTGTTGATGGCACTGCTGAGGAGACCTCACCAGTTGCAATGGGGAGCCTAGCAGCCACAGTGCACTTCTTGAGGATAGAAGAGGGCCAGTGTCTCCCAGCCCCACATGCAAGGTTGGAGGCCCACAATCCTAATAAGGAACTAAGAGGCAGCCAAAGGAATAGGGAGAAGGAATCCCCATAATGACACCCCCAAGCTGTAAGTCCAGGGAGATTGCCTACATCTCTCAGCTCCCCTTCTGGTGGGGGGGCAGGACACCTGGGGCAACTTCCACCTGTTTCCAGTCCTGCCTTGAGGTGCTGGCTGCCATAGGGCATTCCTTGACTGAATGAATGGGCCGGTGTCTAAGAGCTCCAGAAACAGGGACAAGGAAATCCCCTCAGCATGTCCCCACCTTGAAGCCCAGGGAGTTTTCCCAGCTCCTGTCACACATCCCTGGAAAGCACTGGTCCCACACTCCTTGGGGCTGAGGGGCCCTGGAAGGCCTCTTCACAACCTTCACCACCCTCCTTGCCCCCGCCAGGAGATCCTGTGAGGGGACAGGGGCTCTGTCCTCACATTTTGGGCAGGGCAGGTCCTGTCTTCTGCTACCTGGGGAGGGAACTTGGACAATGGTGCTCTGGTCCTGCCCATTGGAACCTCATGGTGGGGTGGGGACTGAGGGAAGAGGCCCTGAGAGGGCCTCTTGGAGAGCCTCCCAGAGAGGTATGGGGATGTCCAACTGGCTAGAGCACTGCCACCCCCATTGTCAGCCTACAGTCATGTGTCAAAACTGTTCTCCTGTCTTTCAGGAGGACCTAGAAATAGATGAAAGGAAAATCTGTCAAGGTTCATATGCCCACAGCAAGACAAACAGGAGACTCTATGTGAGCCAAAAAGAAGTAGGTCTACAATCTCCCTCCTATTCCCCTCTTGTTTTCCCTTGCAAACTCTCTTATTCCTCTACATTTGTTTTCTTTTCCCATTCTCACAATCTTTCACTGCCCCCATGTCCTGCCATTCATTTCTGACATTTCTCAAGTCAGGTTTCTTTGTATGGATTCCTTTTCCCCACACTCCACAATAGCAGCTTTACTCAAGTCCCCACAGCCTAACTGTCATCTTCCCACCTCAAATTCCAGAGCTCTTTTGAGACAAAGATCCTGTATTTTATCTTTGTGTTTCAAACGCTTAGCACTGTTTCCTTAATGGAGAGTGGACTCCAAACATGACTGTTGCATAAAGGATTGGCTTATCTCTTTAGAACAACCTGAATGCAACACAGGAACTGGAAATCAAAGACTGGTGCCTTGAATCATTGGGCAAAGGCTCACCATTTATTGAATTGATTTATCTGCTTCACAGTTCAAGCAAGATTCCTATCACGTCATGTACAGGATCTTACATGGCATGAGAACTTCAATCCCCACTCTTCTTCTAAATGGCCAAACTTAGTTCCTTCAAAGGAAACTTTGCTTATCATTCAATCTCATTGATTCAAAAAGTCATTCTTCTATATGCTTCACATTTTGAAATTAGCCATTTTAATAATAATGTGCCTTGGTGTTGGTCTGTTTGGATTGATCCTCATTGGGACCCTCTGTGCTTCCTGAACTGGATTAATGTTTTCACTCATCATGTTAGGGAAATGTTCTATCATGACATTTTTGAACATGTTTTCCATTCCTTGTTTCTCTTCTCTTTCTGGTATCCCTATGATATGGATGTTGTTATGTTTCATGTTGTCCTGCAGCTCTTTTAACCTCTCTTCAGTCTTGTTCAGCCTTTTCTGATTCTCTTGTACTGTCTTGGAGTATTTGTCTACATTATCCTCCAACCCGCTGATCCAGTCCTCTGCTTCCTCTAGCCTACTGTTGATTCCTTCTACTGTATTCTTCAATTCAGAAATTGTATTCTTCATTTCCTCCTGGCACTTATTGATAGTTTCCATATCCTATTTCATGTTGTTGTAGTTCTCAGTATGTTCCTTGTAACTTCCCTGGAGTTCTTTGTAATTTCCCTGGAATTCTTTGCAATTTCCTTGGAGTTCTTTGTAATATCCCTGGAGTTCTTTGTAGTTCTCCTGGAGTTGTTTGCAGTTTTCTTTGATGTGGATGAGCTCACTGAGCTTCTCTATCATCATTCTTTTGAATTCCTTATCTGATATTCCAGGTGCCTCTGTTTCATTTTGTGTTCTTTCTGGGGATTCTTCCTTTCCTTTTGGTGATGGAATGATTCTTTTTTTCCCCCATTTTGGGTGTCTGTTTTTGCTATTTATTTATTTATTTATTTATGTTCTTTCCTTGGGTTAACCTGCTTTGCTTCCTTGCCTTAGTTGAGCACCCTTCTGTGATAGGATATTTGTGGAGTTCAATGTTGCCATCTCCCAGATTTTCTCCACTTGCTGTTCTTGGTGTGTCCTTTATTTGGGCTGTCTGGTTGTATTCTGGGCCTGTGGGCTTTTAGCAGAAACAAAAACAAAAACAAACAAACAAACAAAAAACCCCAAAAACAAAAAACCAAACCAAACCAAACAAACAAAAAAATGCAAAAGGAAAAAATAAATAAAAATGATAAGAATAATAAGAAGAAAGGGTTTAGTTGGCTGTTCACCCTTAATAATCCCTGACTGGTCCAGTTGGAGCCTGGACCTGAGGGCTTTTAGCAGAGGGGAAAAAAAGGAAAGAAAAAAAGGGAGAAAGTCACAAGAGAAAGAGAAATCAATATTATTAAAGAAAAGGTTTAGGTGTCTGTTCACCCTTTATGGTCTCTGTTTGGTCCAGGTGGAGCCAGGACCAGTGGGTTTTATCATGGAGAAAAGAAAGGAGAAAGAAAGAAAGAAAGAAAGAAAGAAAGAAAGAAAGAAAGAAAGAAAGAAAGAAAGAAAGAAAGAAAGAAAGAAAGAAAGAAAGAAAGAAAGAAAGAAAGAAAGAAAGAAAGAAAGAAAGAAAGAAATGGGAGAAAGTCACAAGACAAAGAGAAATCGATATTAATAAAGAAAGATTGTAGGTGTCTGTTCCCCCTTTATGATTTCTGATTGGTCCAGGTGGAGTCAGAACCTGTGGGCTTTACCAGGAAGAAAAGGAAAAGAAAAAATTAATAAAAATAAAGTGGAAGGAAGAAAAGAATAAAGGGTTTAGGTGGCTGGGGAAGGGAGGAATACTTAGATTGAGGACTGGGAATGTGTTATAGCCACAGAGTGAGTAGACTTTGATTCGAGAGTAGAGGGAGGGTCTTGGGTATTTAGGTGGATTGAGGTATGGTGGGGATTAAGAATATGTGAGAAGTAACTTTTGCAAAGGATATGTTGGGGATTAATAGTTCACAGTGTTCTCGGTGTAACTCAGGTGCTTGAGATTAGCAGCAATCCCTTTCCTGAGGCTGCCTCTTTTTCTTGGTCAGGACTTTACAGTCTATAGTCTATATTCTAGCCAGTCTTGGCGTGTGGCAGGGCCTCTGATTGTCACATTCAAGGCTGATTCTGAGAGTCCACCCCCAGGAAGGCTGAACCTTCCATAGCCTGGCTGGGTGTTAGGGCTGCTGGTGTTCTGGAGCCCACAGGGAGCCCCCTCCCACTCCTGGCGGACACACACCCAGCACCTCTGCAGGGCAGCCCACAACTTTGTAGGTCCCTGTGATGACTGGCCCCGACCCCACAGTTCCGGGAGGAGGCTGCCCAGTCTGTCATCACTGTCCTGGGTCTGCCTACACTGTCCCACCCTTCCAGGGTGAGCAACACTCCTCCAAGCCAACCAGCTCTCCGAGAAGTCCTTTACGCAGCCTCTGTGATGAGCCTCTCCCAGACATGGGCGGTGAGACCTTTGTCTCTGGCAATGGCGGGTCAGTTGTCCCTGCTACTAGTTCCCGGCTCGCAGGCTAGCCATTTGGAGTTTCTGTGGAGCCTGGGGGCCTGTGTGGTTGAGCAGGGCTGGGCCTCCCCTCTCACAGGGGCTTCTAGCTGCTGTTTCCCAGGTGGCACAGCAGCACCTTTTTCAGCCCTCTCGCCACCCTGGCCGGTGCACTTCCCTCCTTCCCTGCTCTGGCTTCCCGCAGGACTCTTCTCCTCTGCCTCTAGCCCCGTGAGAAGCCTCCTCTCCCTGTTGCCGAAGTGAGTCTCTCACACAGTCCCTCCCTTGCAAGAGTTCAATTCCGCATTCCCTACGGCGTTTGCCCTTGCTGCTGGCACTTCATTGTTGAGGCTTCCAGTAGCCAGGGAGCCCAGAGCTGGCCTCAGTCAAACGCGCCCCTCTGGGCAGAGCCGCCACTGCCCAGAGCCAACCTCGGCCTGCTGGTCGTTTGGTCAGGAATGTCTCACCTACTGTCCTGCTGGCCTCCTCTGCCTCTGGGCTGTGCTCCCCTGTGTCCAGATGCTGCCCTCTCCAATTCCTAGGGTCCTGAAGACGTCTCACGCTCCCTATCTTGTCCTCTAGCTGCTTTGGTACTTGAGAACACCATCAGCACTGCTCTCTACTCTGTCGCCATCTTCTCTTGCTTCACATTTTGAAACACCTATACATTGAGTTGAAAACTTCTCTGAGTGTCAAAAAAAAAAAAAAAAAAAGGCTAATTTTTGTTCATTGGACACATTAGTGAACCCTGCAGGGGACATCTATCTGGCGACAACTATCTTCTCTTCTATTAGCCTTAAAGTCAGGCTTAAGCCTAGGGCAATGATTTTCAACATTTTTCATCTTTCATTAATAACTAAAATTTTGTGGCACACCAAAACCACATATTTTGCCAATCTGACCAAATAGTAAAAAAATAAAAAAAAAATAAGTATAATTTTTATTTATTCACTTTGAGTGGTTATTCTTGTGTTGGCCTTTGGTATTTTTTTTTTATATATTTTATATTTTTACATTTTAAGGAAAACTATATTTGTCATTTGCCCTGACTAAATAACCAGATATGGCATGTTTTTAAAATTCTTGGGGAAAATGGGAAGAAAATCGCTACCCTGGGATATCAGCTTTTTGTCTTTGGAAATTCCTCTGCCCTAGTCTGAATTGATGGCCTCTCACATGCCTCCTTGTTGTGAATGGTCTAAGTGCTCCAGTAGGGTATACTTTGTGAAAATGAGAGCAGGAAGCTTTTTTTTACTTATTGGGAGTTGGTGACATCAGTAGACATCCAGCCCATCAATGCCTGGCCTAAGCACATCTCTCTGATGAAAAATGGAATTGTGAGGGATGCTAAGCAGCTCTGCTTTTGTTAATTTCTTGCCAAATGGAAACCAGCTGAAAAAAAAATAGAGTAGATATTCCTATTGATGGAAAATATATACCATTGGGATATGTTAGCAGAGAGCTACCCATGCATGCTTCCATCTTCTGCCTGACTTTATCCTCCATTCTGCTGGCATGGTGTCATTTTCAGAATTGCACTTGCATTCAACTGGTCATGGCTTATTACAAAAGTAGTTTTGTAAACTTGAGGCTCTATAGTGGATATCTTTTGTGTTAAAAGGTAGGAAGAAATGTTACTCCATTCTATAGAAAATAAATATATGCATGTGGTTAATAAAATAGTTTTATTATACTACAAGAAATTAAGTAAGAATAAAGAGAGAGAGAGAGAGAGAGAGAGAGAGAGAGAGAGAGAGAGAGAGAGAGAGAGAGATGGTGTGGGGGCAAGGAAGCCACAAGGCAGAGTCTTTGAAAGCTTCTTAGGAGTATGTGGCTGCCACTGGGAGATGGGTCTGCATTCCAGGCAAGATCCATTGTCACTGCTGGAGGTCATTTTCAGCATCTATGGCCATGCCACTCTGAATGTGCAGGATCTCTGCACATTTTTGTCAGCTAAACAGGGTTGGACCTGGTTTGTGTGTTGCCAGCAGAAATCACATACAGGCTGTGTGAATTCACATTAGGGGCCTGTGACATCACATTGGATGATACATGACATCACAATAATGATTGTGTGACACCACAATTGAGGCTGTGTGACACCAGAATGGAGGCTATGTGATTTTACAATTGAGTCTGCATTAGATCTAGTGTAAGCCATGCAATATCACAGTGGAGGCCAATGATATCACATTGAGTCCGTGTGACATCTCAGTGAAGGCTTTGTAACATCACAGTGTGGATGTTCAAAATCAAAATGGAGGTTTGTGATATGATAATGAGGTTTCATGACATCACTGTGAAGTCTTTGTGACATCAACATGAGATCACATGGGCCCTTATGATATCATGATGAGGTTGTGTTACATCACACTGAGGGCTTTGTTACATCACAATGAGGTTGTGTATCATCACAGTGTGGGCCTTGTGACATCACAGTGTGAATGTGTGAAATCACACTGGTGCATTACCACATCACATTGAAGCTGGGTGAAATCACAGTGAGGGCTTTGTGAAATCACAATGAAGTTGTATAACATCATAGAACATTTTGACATCGCTGAGCATTTATGGCAGTGGTGTGAAATATAAGTGGTGCATTATCACTTCACACTGAGGCTGTGTGATATCACAATGAGGGCTCTGTAAAACCACAGAGAGTATGTGCAAAATCAGAATGGAGCTTTGTGACATTACATTGAAGGTGTTCTGAATCAAAGTGATGCTGGGTGAAATCACAGTGGGTCCTTGTGATATCACAATGCAATTATGTGACATCACTGTGTGGGTTTTGTGACATCACAGATAAAATGTGTGAAATCATTGTTGAGTTTTGTGATGTCACAATGAGGCTCTGTGACATCACAGTGAGGGATTTGTGATATCACAGTGAGGATGTGTGTAATTACAATGGAGTTTTGTGATACCACAGTGAAAGCTATGTGACATAAAAGTGTGAAATCATAATAGGTCCTTGGATATCACTGTGAGGTTGTGCGACATCACATTGAGACTATGTGACACCACAGAGAGGATTTTGTTACATCATTGTGTGGATATGTGAAGTTGCAATGATGTTTTGTGACCTCCCAATGAGGTTGCATGATGTCATAGTAAAGGCTTTGTGACATCAAAGTAAGGTTGTGGGAAATCACAGTTGGTCCATGTGATATGATGAGGTTGTATGACAACACAGTGAGGGTTTTTGACATCACAGTGAGGCTGTGTTAAATCACAATGAATACTTTGTTACATCACAGTGATCATGTATAAAATCACAGTGGAGCTTTGTGATGTATCATTGAGTTTATGTGTAATCACATTATATGCATATGAAGCCTTTGTTGTATCTCAGTGAGCATATGTGAAATCATGGTGGTACAGTATAACATCACTTTGATGCTGTGTAACATCACAGAGAGGGCTATCACAGTATGTATGTAAAAACTCACAAGGGAGTTTTGTGACATCACAGTTAGGTTGTGTGACATCACAGTGGAGGCTTTGTGATATCAATGTGAGGCTGTGTAAAATCACAGAGGGTCCATATGATATCATGAGGAGGTTGTTAGATCACATTAAGTGCTGTGTGACATCACAATGAGGTTGTGTAATATTAGTGTGTGCTTTGTGACATCAAAGAGAGAACGTGTGTAATCACAGTGGTGCATAATGATATGACATTGAGACAGAGTGACATCACAGTCAGGGCTTTGTGAAATCACAATGAGGCTGTGTTACATCACATTGAGAACATTGTGACATCACAGGGAGAATATGTGAAATCACCATGGTGTATTATTACATCATATTGAGATTTTGTGATATCACAGTGAAGGCTCTATGAAATCACAGAGGAATGCAAAATCAGAATGGAGATTGTGACATCACATTGAAGACTTCCTGTCATCAGAGTGATGCGTGTGAAATCATGGTGGGTCCTTGTGATATCACAATGACATATGACTTTACAATGTGGACTTTGTGACATCACAATGAAAAAGTGTAAAATCATGGTTTCATATTTTGATGCCACAACAAGGCTGTGAGACATCACAGTGAGGAGTTTATGACATCACAAAGAGAATGTGAGAAAACATGGTGGAACCTTGTGACATTGTAATGAAATTGTGGGATATCACAGTGGAGGCTTTGTGATATCAATCAGAAGCTATGTAATGTCACAGTGGGTCCTGGTGGTATCATGTTGAGATTGTGTGACATCCAGTGAGGCTGTGTTAACACACAGTGGTGTCCTGTGATACCACAATGAGGTTGTGTGAAATGACATAATAGTCCTATGACACTACATTGAAGGCCTAGTAATATAAAAGTGAGCATGTGGGATATCACAGTGAAGGCTTAGTGATTTCACAGTGAAGCTGGGAAAATCACAATAGAACTTTGTGGCATCACAATGAGATTGACATCACAGTGAATACTTTGTGACACCAAAGTGAGGCTGTGTGAAATCATAGTGGGCCCTTGTGATGTAATGATGAGGTTGTGAGGAATACTGTGGGTTTTGTTTCATAATAGTGAAGTTATGTGAAATCACAATGAAGGCTTTGTGACATCATAGTGAGAATGTGGGGAATTGCAGTGATGCATTATGACATCATATTGAGAATGTGCGGCATCAAATGAGGGCTTTGTGACATCACAATATTGGATGTGGGAAATCGCAATGGAGTTTTGTGACATCAAAATGAGGTTGTGTGAATTCACAGGGGTTCCTTACTGCATCATGAAGAGGTTGTGTTACTTCATAATGAGGACTTTGTGACTTCACACTGAGGTTGTGTGACATTGCACTGTGGGCTTTGATAAATCATAGTGAGTATGTGAGAAATCACACTGGAGCTTTCCCACATCACCATAAGGCTGTGTGGCATCATTGGGAGGGATTTTTGACATTACAGTAAGAATCTGTGAAATTACATTGAGGGCTATGTAACACCAGTGTAAATCATAATGAGGCATTGTTACATTGAAATAGATCTCACCCATTACAGGACAATAATGAGCAAAACTAACAATAAGCAAAACAGAACCAAGTATATGAATACAAGGAATAGGCCTTCAGTGGTCAGGGGGAAAGGGATTGGGGGGAAGGCGGAGGCAGAGGCAAGAAAGGGGAGCAGCTTAGACAAGAACCTAATATAAAGGAACCATGGACATGGACAACAGGTGGGATTGACTTTGCGGGGAATGGGTGGGTTCGGAGGGGGACATAGGGGAGCAAAAAGGGGATGGATGTAATACAACAGCAATAAAATTTTAAAAAACTACATGGAATCACAATGAAGGTTTTGTGACATCAAACTAAGGCATTGTAGTAACACACTTTGTCCTTGTGATATCACAGTGAGGCTGTGTGACATCACAGTGAGGGTTTGTGAAATTAAGTGAGGCTTTTTAAAATCACAATAAATACTTTGTAACATCTCAGCATGGATATGTGAAATCTCAGTGAAGGCATATGATAACATAACGAGTGTTTGAGAATCACATTATAGTCCTATGACACCACACTGAAGGCTGTGTGATATCACTGTGAGCATGTGTGAATTCACAATGTTGCATTATCATATCAAATAAATGTGTGACATCACACTGGGGGCTTTGTGACATCACAATTAGGATGTGAAAAATCTAAAGGGAGCTTTGTGACATCACATTAGATTGTGTAACATCACACTGAAGGTTTTGTGACATCAAACTAAGGCTCTGTGAAATTAGAATATGTCCCTGTGATATCACAATGAAGGTATGTGGCATCACAGTGAGAGCTTTGTGACATCACAATCAGTCTGCATAACATCGTAGAGTGGGCTTTTGGAGATAAAAGTGAGAATGTGTAAAATCATACTTGAACTTTGAGATATCACAATGTGGCTGTATGAAATCACACTGAGGGTATTGTGACATCACAATGAGGTTGTGTGTCATCACAATAAGGCTTTTATAACATCTCAGTGAGAATTTGTGTAATCACAATGATGCATTATGGCATCACATTGAGGCTGTGTGTCATCACACTGTGGGTTTTGTGTCATAATGCTTCACAAATTCAACATGAAGGCTTTCTTACATCACTGTGAGAATGGGGGAACTTACAGTAGGGTATTATGACATCACATTGAGGCTGTGTGACATCGCAGTGACAGATTTTGACACCACAGTGATAAATTTTGAAATTACAGCTGTTGCATTATGACATCATATGAAAGCTGTGTGACATCAGAGTGAGAGGTGAATTACATCACAAGGAGGGTGTGTGAATCACAGTAAAATCTTTGTGATATCACAGTGGGAATTTTTGAAATCACAACTGATGCATTAGAAAATTGCACTGAGGCTGAGTGATAACACATTAATGGCTTTGTCAAATCACTGAGAGGAGGTACCAAACCAAAATGAAGTTTTATTACATCAAACTGAGGTGTGTGAAATCACAGTGGGTGTTTGTGATATCAGCACGAAATTGTATTACATCAGGGAGGACTCTCTGACATCATAATGAGGTTGTGTAGCATTCCAGTAAGAGTGTTGTGACATCTGAGTGGGGCTGTGTGAAATCACAGTGGAGCCTTATGATATCTGGATGAAGTTGTGTAACATCGTAGTGAAAGATTGTGACATCACAGTGAGAGCATTGTGACATCTCAGTGAGGCTGTATGAAATCACAATGAAGACTATGGACATCACAGTGAGAATGTGTGAAAAAACAGTGGTGCATTATGTCACTACACTCAACTGTGTGACATTGAGGTATGGCTTTGTGACATTAAATTGAGGCTGTTTGAAATCAGAATGGGTCTTTTTGATATGATGAGATTGTATGACATCACAGTGAGGGCTGTGTGACATCACAGTGAAGCTCTGAGAAATAACAATGAAGGCTTTGTGACATCACAATGAGAATGAGTGAAATCATGCTAGTGCCTTATGACATCACATTTTAGATTGTGTGACATCACAGTGTGGGCATTGGGGCATCACAGTGAGAGTGTGTGAAATTACAAAGGAGCTCTGGGGCATCACAATGAGGTTTTATGTCATCAAAGGGAGGGATTGGTGACATCAGAGTGAGAATTTTTGTAATCAGTGATTACATTATGACATTACATAGTGACTGTGTGATACCACATTGAAGGTTTTGTGACATCACTCTGAGGATGTGAAAAATCAGAATGGCACTTTAATACATCACATTGAGGGTTTTATAACATCAAAGTGAGGCTGTGTCATATCACAATGGGTCCTGGTGATGTCATGATAAGGTTTTGACATCACAGTGAGGATGTGCTAACTCACAATAGTGCCAGGGATATCACAGTGAACATGTGTGAAATCTCAGTGGTGCATTATGACATCACATACCATCTTTTTGTCATCAGAGTGAGGTTTTTGAATCAAACTTAGTTAATATGACATCACCATAAGGTCTGTGTGATATCACAGTGAGAATTTTTGTAATCACAGTTATGCACTGTGATATCACATTGACAATGTGTGACATCAGGTAAAGGATTTGGGACATTTCAATGAGAATGTGAGAAATCACAGTGGAGCCTAATAACATCCCAATCAAATTGGATGATATTACAGTGGAGGCTTTGTGATATTAAAGTAAGGCTGTGTATTATCCCAGTGGATCCTTGTGATATCATGATGATGTTGTTTTATATCACATTATAAATCTATGACACCACAGGGGAGGCTTTGTTACACCAAATTGAAGGTGGGTGAAATCACAATGGAGCCCTGTGAAATTCCAATTAGGCTGTGTGACATCAAAGTGAGACTGTATGACATCACAGTGAGTTCTTGAGTTATAATGATGAGTTTGTGTGACTTCACATTGAAGGTATGTCACATCTCAGTGAGTGCTTGATGACAGGTGAGTGAGGCTGTATGAAATCACAATGACATCATATTGAGGATATGTGAAACAGTGGTGCATTGTGTCACTACACTCAGGTGGTGTGAAATTGTGATGTGGCTTTGTGACATCACATTGAGGCTGTATGACATCTCAGTGAATGCTTTGTGACATCAATTTGGGGCTGTGTGAAATCAGAATGAGTCCTTGTGATGCAATCACATGGTGTGGCATCACAGTGAGGGCTGTGTTCCATCACAGTGAAGCTCTGAGAAATAACAATAAAGGCTTGGTGACATCACAATGAGAATGTATGAAACCATGCTAGTGCATTATGACATCACTTTTTAGGTTGTGTCACTTCAGAGTGTGGGAATTGTGACATCACAGTGAGAGTGTGTGAAATTACAAAGGAGCTCTGGGACATCACAATGAGGCTTTAGGTCATCACAGGGAGGGATTGGTGACATCACAGGGAGAATTTTTGTAATCATAGTGATCACATTATGACATTTCAGAGTAGCTGTGTGATGTCACATTTTTCTGTGACATCACTCTGAGGGTGTGAAAAATAAGAATGGTGCTTTGATACATCATGTTGAGGGCTTTATAACATCAAAATGAGGCTGTGTGATATTACAATGTGTCCTGTTGCTGTCATGATGAGGTTGTGACATCACATTGAGGCTGTGCTGACTCCTAATGGTGCCAGTGGTATTACAGGGAACATGTGTGAAATCACAGTGGTGCATTATGACATCACATGCAGTCTTTGTGACAGCACAGTGTGGCTTTGTGAAATCAAAATTTGTTAGTGTGACATCATCACGAGGTATCTGTGATATCACAGTGAGGATTTTTGTAATCAGGCTTCAGGAAATGGGCTGGAGTGGGTCACATACTTTAGTGGTGATAGTGGTAATTACATATACTATGCCACCTCTGTGAAGGGCCATTTCACCATTTCTTGAGACAATGCTAGGAACATGCTGTACCTGCAAATGAACAGCCTGAGAGGCGAGGACACCACCCTGTATTACTGTGCCAGAGACACAGAGAGGGTAAGTCAGCCAGAGCCCAAAAGTCTCCATGCAGGAGAGGCTGCAAACACCAGGGGGCTCTCAAGGTCTCTGAACACAGGTCCATCCTAGGAGCAAGTACAGTGGAAGGTGTGGGCTGGTTTCCTGGGTGGTTTCCTCTTCCTGTCAGTTTCTCTCGTGGAACTTCTATGGATTATTGAATCCTCACTCATTCTGGAGTCTCTGAGTTAGAAAAGTGGGTTGTCAACAAAGATGAAATTCTCACATAGAAACCAGAAACTCAAACACTGCAGTGTCCTCTTCCAATGATCCATGAAGCCTTCTGTGCCACATCAGCCAAATCCAGCAGAGGCTCTTCTGGACCCAACAGTGAATTCCAGCCCCACACAGGCCAGTGTCTTAGCTGATCACCAGCAGGACACATACATGCTGTACATCTGGCACTTAGACCAATGAACCCATTGTGAGAGGAGAAAGAGCCTTAGTGTTGACAATCATTGGCTCAGCATCATGTTCACAGCACCAATTGACAATGACACCACACAGAGACTCAGTAGCCCAGGTCAGGCCAGTGTGGATGCTCAGGATCATGACAAACACACACACACACACACAAACCATGGGGACATCGAGCATTTGTCACTCCCAGAATTGAAAACTCTGGAAGAATCAGAAAAACCCTTAAATCAGGCACATTATTATAGTAAATCATACTTAGCAGCCCCAGTTACTAACTGAAGTATGAACCATGGCTTAGTAATATGTGATTGAGATTGTCAATGGGATTCTTTCTTAAGCCTGCAGGATCTTCAGAATGTTCCCAATATACTTGTGAGCACAGTCCTGGAATTCAGCCTTGTCTAGTGCATGCCACACTCTGTGACACACCATAAAATTAGCCTCCAAGGATTTGGGTTAATTCCCTTTTTTGAATTTCCATTTTCCATGTTCCATTTTATTTTTGGGTGAGTGTGTTCAAACGAGGTTTATTTTTTCTTCTCCATTTGAATTCATCTTTCTACCATCCATTTATTCCTCATAACACATTCAGGACAGGTGGGCTGCAGAGGCAAGTAGAGTGCAGAGGGATCCCAGAAAATCCCCGATAAAGCACAGCACCACTGCCCACCTGCAAATGGAGCACTCATCTTCACACATCCCCCTCTCCTGAAGCCCTAGGCCCACTGGAAGGGACCCCAAGGTTTACTGACACTTGTTCCTGAGCCAGAGCCCAATACTTCCCACATCTCGGTCAGCATACCCCCACTTACTCAAATCTGAACCAGAGTTCCAGCAAGATGGCAGAGGAGTAAGTGCTCCACACAGTGGCAAGTGAACCTGGTAGCTGATCATGGATTCAGTGGTTCACAACTGAGTTGGTTTGTCCTGCCCACTGAACCCTGGGCCTGGCAGCTGATCAAAACCTCATTGGATTACAATTGAATCTTTCATTCTAGCCCAGTGGCCCCTTAGCCTGACAGCTGATTACAGATTCATTGCATTACAATATAATCTTTTGACAAGCCCAGTGCCACCTGAGCCTGGTGGATGATAAAAGATTCATTGATTTACACCTGAATCTGTCCCACCAGGCTGCACCAGAGCTGGTGGTTGATCCATTGGATTAAAATTGAACCCCTCTCTCTAGCCAAGTAGAGCCTGAGTTTGGCAGCTGGTTCATTGATTTACAATTGAATTGGTCTGCTGCCCCAAACTATATCTGAAATTGCATCACAGGCTGAAAGGATTATAACTAAATCAAACCTTCCAGGCTAGCAGTTCCTTAGCCTGACAGCCAATCATAATCTGATTGGATTACAGTGAAACCTAAACATGGGGAGAAAAAGAAGCAGTCCATCACCAAAAGGAAAAGAGAAATTCCCAGAAAGATCACTAAATGAAACAGAGGCAAGCAAACTATCAGATATGGAATTCAGAATAATGATGATAGAGAAGCTCAATGAGCTCATTCTGCTCAAAGAAATGTACAAGCAAATTTAGACCAGAATTAAATAATTTAGAGACTAAATCTACAATTTGAAGAATCAAAAAGTTCAGGAGCTGGTTCTTTGAAAAAAATCACAATGTTGACAAGCCTTTAACCAGACTCATCAAGAAAAAGAAAGAGAACCCAAATAAACAGAACCATAAATGACACAGGAGAAATCACAACTGATACTTCAGAAATACAAAGGATTGTAAGAATTTACTACAAACAAGTATATGACAAGAAATAGGACAACTGGGGTGAAATGGACAAGTTAATAAAATGTACAATTTACCAAAACTGAATCCAGAAGAAGCAGAAATTCTGAATAGGCCAATAACAACCAGTGAATTTGAAGACATAATAAAAAATCTCCCAAAGTACAAGAGCCCTGGACGAGATGGCTACACAGGCAAATTGTACAAAACATTTAAAGAAGAAGTAACTCCTATGCCTCTCAACCTATTCCAAAATGTCCAAGAAGAATGAAGACTCCCAATTTATTCCTATGATGGCAACATTATTCTAAGCCCAAAACCAGGTCAAGACACAACTAAGAAGGAAAACTATAGGCCAATATCTCTGATGAACATAGATGCTAAGATTCTTGATTAAATATTGGCCAACTGGATCCAGCAATACATTAAAATGGTCATAAACCATGATCAAGTGGGTTTCATCACAGGGATGCAAGAATGTTACATCATTCGCAAATGAAAGTTACATTTATTAATGTAACTCATTGCATAAACAAAATGAAAGACAAAAGCCATAAGATCATATCAATAGATGTTGAAAAAACATTTGATAAAGTACAGCAACCATTTAAGATAAAAACACTAAGCAAAATGGGAATAGAGGGAGCATATTTCAACATAATAAAGGCCATATCTGAGATACCTGAAGCCAACATCATGCTTACTGGGCAAACACTAAAAGCTTTCCCCCTAAGATCAGGAACAAGACAAGGTTGTTTACTTTCTCCACTTCTGTTCAACATCATTTTGGAAGTTCCAGGCATAGCTATCAGAGAAGAAAAAAGGAATCAAAGGTATTCAAATTGAAAAGGAGGAAGTCAAACTGCCATTATTTGCAGATGACAAGATAGTGTACATGCAAAACCTGACAGACAACACCACAAACCTACTCTACCTAATAAGAAAATTTAACAAAATAGCTGGATATAAAGTGAATATTCAGACATTAAAAGCACTATTGTATAACAATAATGAAACATCAAAGATAGAAACTAGAAAACAAATCCCATTTACCAAAGCAACAAGAAAAATAAAGTACTTAGGAATAAACTTAACCAAGGAGGCAAAAGACCTATACTTAGAAAACTATATAACACTGAATAAAGAAATTAAGGAAGATAAAAATAAATGGAAGCTTATACCATGTTCATGGATAGGAAGAATTAACATCATTAAAATGTCCATACCACCCAAAACAATCTATAGATACAATGCAATCCCAATTAAAATACCAATGACATATTTCACAGATATGGAAAAATACTTCAACAATTTATGTGGAGCCAAAAATGCCCACAACTAGCCACAGCTATCTTGAGAGAGAAGAACAAGGTAAGAACAAGGTAGGAGGAATCATTATACTGGATATCAAACTATACTATAAAGCCACTATAATCAAAATAGTCTGGTACTAGCATAAGAATAGTAATTATTTTTAATCTGTGTGAAATGTGCATGAGAATTTGAAAGTTGTCACTTACTACTATTGTCCCTCATTCCTCCATATGTTCAGAAATGTAAGACCAACCTTTGATCCAATTACAATGTGTATCATAAATCAGGTGATCTCATACCTGTAATGCACATTGTGAGTGAGAAGAGATGCCTCCCTCACTGGGCCCAAAATGACCAGAGTGCCTAGTCTAAATCCATCTCCTCTTACATGAGAAAGGTTTATGATTAGGGTTAGAGTTAGAAGTAGCATTAGGTTTAGGTTTAGAATTAAGGTGAGTGTCAGGACTAGGGTTCAGGTTACGGTTTTGACAGTGTTAGGATCAGGGTTAGGCTTGATGTAGCATTCACTTTAAGGTTATGGTTAGGGCTTGAGTTAAGTTTAGATGAAATGTTAAGGTTAGGGTTAGGGTTAGGGCTAGCACAAGTGTTGAGGTTCAGACTAGCTTTACAGTTACCATTTGGTTTAGGTTTAGGGTTATGTTCAGATCTATCATTAGGATTAGTTTTAGGGTTAGGGTTAGGGCTAGGTTTAAGGTTAGGGCATGGATTAGAGTTAGGACTTGGTTTCAGATTATGTATAAGATTAGAGGTAGCATAACAGTTAGGGTTAGAAATAGGGTAAAGTGCAAGTCTACCATTAGGGTTTAGTAATGGCTAGTATTAGTCTGAGGATAGGGTTAAGGTTAGGGTTAGTGTTAAACTAGCATTTGTGTTAGGTTTAGTGCTTGGTTAGTGTTAGCATTAGGTTTAGGGTTATTAAAATTACATTTAAGATTAATGTTAGTGTTAGGGTTAGTGTTAGAGCTAAGTTTAGGCTTACAGTAACTGTTAGGGCTATTTTAAGGATTAGGATTAGGTTTTGGATTAGGGTTAGTGTTAGGGCTAATGTTAGGTTTAAGGTTAGGTTTAGAACTGGCATTAATGTAAAGGTTAGGGTTAATGTTATTGATAGGGTTAGGTTTAGGGTTAACATTATGATTAAGAGTGGGGTAGGGTTAGGGTTAGGGTTAGGACCAGCATTGGTATTGGTGTTTGAGTTAGAACTAGTATAATGGGTAATGTTAGAGTAGAAGCACCACTAGAATTAGGTTTAGGGTTAGGTTTGCTTTAGGCCTAGCATTACAAATATGAATAGGGACAGGATGATTGTGAGATTTAGATTTAAGTTTAGGGTTACATTAATGTGAGCACTAGTGTTAGAATTAGGGTTAAGATTTGGTTTAGGTGTAGGGCTAGCATTAAATTTTGGGTTAGGATAAGGATTATGGTTAGTGTTAGGACTAATGTTCAAGTTCTGGTTAGGATTAGGGTTACTGGTAGGTTTAAGGTGAGGAAACGCATTAGAATTAACGTTACATGTAGGTTTAGGGGTAGCATTAGGCCCAGGGTAAGGATTAAAATTAGGGTTGGGATGAGCATTAGGGTTAGGGTTAGTGGATGGACTAGCATTAGGATTAGGTTAAGATATAGGGTTAGGCTTAGGGTTCAGGGTAGGATTATGGTCAGGTTAGGTTTAGGGTTGGCATTAAGTTTAGGTTTAGGGTTATGATTTGGATTGAATTTTGTCCAGCATTAGTGTTAGGGTTAGAGTTAGGGCTACCATTAAGTTTAGAGTTTGGGATTAGGATTAGGGTGACAGTAAGTATTAGAATTACCATTAGGATAGTGTTATGGTTAGAATTACGATGAAGTTTAGGGGTATGATTGGAACTAGTGTTAGGGAAATTTAAGGCTTAGGGTTCATGTTATGTTTAGTGTAACCTTCTGGTTGCACAGTTTTTTTTTTTTTTTTTTTTTTTTGTTTGTTTGTTTTTCCTTTTAATTTTATTGTTGTTGTATTACATCCATCCCTTTTTTGCTCCCCTCTGTCCCCCTCCCCACCCAACCTTTCCCCCCAAAGTCAATCCCACCTGTTGTCCATGTCCATGGTTCCTTTATACTAGGTTCTTGTCTAAGCTGCTCCCCTTCTTTGCCTCTGCCTCCCCTCTCCCCCCAACCCCTTTCCTCCTGACCACTGCAGGACTATTCCTTGTATTCATACACTTGATTCTGTTTTGCTTGTTGTTAGTTTTGCTCATTATTGTCCCGTAATGGGTGAGAACATATGATACCTGTCCTTCACTGACTGGCTTATTTCACAAAGCAAAATATTCTCCACTTTCATCCATGTTGTTGCAAAGGGTACAAGTTCCTTCTTTCTTTCTGCTACATAGAATTCCATTGTGTATATGTACCAAAGTTTTTTGATCCAGTCATCCATTGATGGGCACTTAGGCTGTTTCCAGTACTTGGCTATTGTAAATAGTGCCGCTATGAACATAGGTGTGCATAGGTTCTTATGAATTGGTGTTTCAGGATTC
>PVIW01014040.1:0-24987 GCA_004026585.1 Noctilio leporinus | reverse complement strand
TATGCACACCTATGTTCATAGCGGCACTATTTACAATAGCCAAGTGCTGGAAACAGCCTAAGTGCCCATCAGTGGATGATTGGATCAAAAAACTTTGGTACATTTACACAATGGAATTCTGTATAGCAGAAAGAAAGAAGGAACTTGTACCCTTTGCAACAACATGGATGGAACTGGAGAGTATTATGCTTAGTGAAATAAGCCAGTCAGCGAAGGACAAATATCATATGATCTCACCCATTACGGGACAATAATGAGCAAAACTAACAACAAGCAAAACAGAACCAAGTGTATGAATACAAGGAATAGGCCTTCAGTGATCAGGGGGAATGGGGTTGGGGGGATGGGGGGAGGCAGAGGCAAAAAGCAGCTTAGACAAGAACCTAGTATAAAGGAACCATGGACATGGACAACAGGTGGGATTGACTTTGGGGGGAATGGGTGGGTGGGGGCGGGGAGACAGAGGGTAGCAAAAAGGGGATGGATGTAATACAACAACAACAAAATTAAAAAAAAAAAAGAAAGAATGGCAGGTACAGCAATTCAAAATCACAGACATCTTTCTCCTTTTTTTCCATTCAGTTTACATCTCCTTACCTCTAGCAAGTTCTCCAGCTCATTAGGCAGACAGACATATCAATAAGGAAGTACCTTGAGAATTGCTTAAAATTTCATGACATGTTCCCATTTTGTTTCTGGATTCATTCCATTGCTTTCTGATTACTGAATATTTTTTTCACTATTAGCTCTCTGCCAACTAAAAATGAGAGTATCTTTGTTCAGAACCTTCTAGTAGTTATGGTTAAATTCAGCCCCTTGAGATTGGAATATGATGTTCAAAATTCCATAAAGTGAGATATTCGTTCATCCACAGGGAGCCTATCTTTCTTAAAAACAAGTAATCACTTAATTTTATGATGGTACAGATTGTAGCACTAATCTGTTATTTTCTTTGTTATGGAGACATGTATTAAGCTTGAAAATTACTTCATCCTAAAACTTCAATATTTATTTTAATTAGTTCCTTCTATATAATTATTATTAAGACAAAACAAAAGGGAAATATGACTTATTTTTTGTTACCATTTGGTCCCCTTATGCCCCCTCATGCCAGCAATCACCACACTGCTGCCCAATGAGGTTGTACCCTTATCTCACATCATGCATAAGAATGAACTCAACATGAATCAGACACCTGAATGTAAGAGCTAAAACTAAGAAACTGTCAGAAAAAAACAGGGGTAAATCTTCATGATCTTGGATTTGGCAATATATTCTTAGATGTGACACTAAAAGTACAAGCAATGAAACAAAAAATAGGTAAATTGGACTTCATTTAAATTAAAAACTTCAAAGAATGTTATTAAAAAAACCACAACATACAGAAAAAGAGAAAATATTTGCAAATCCTATTTCTGATAAGAGACTTGTATTGAGTACATCTTATTAAGAGAACCCAGTTTAAAAATGGCCACGGATCTGAGTAGACATTTCGTCAAAGAACATTTACAAATGGCCAAGAAGCACATGAAAAGATGTTCATCATCATTAGTCATTAGGGAAATGCAAATCAAAACCACAGAAAGATACCACTTCACATGCACTAGGATGGCTATAATTTTTTTTTTTTTTAGATTTTATTTATTATCCCCACAGAGTGGGGAAGGGAGAGAGATATCAATGTATGGTTGCCTTTCACCTGCCTGCAGCTACAAACGTGGCTGAAGACCTGGCTTGCAACCTCATTATGTGCCCTGGCTGGGGAATTGAACCTGTGACCTTTGGGTTCACAGGTGGGTTATTTTTTTAAAGGAAATGAACAAGTGTTGACCAGCATATGGAGAAACCAGAGCCCTTGTACATTGATGGTAAAAAATTCCACTGTTGAAAACAGTTTGACAGTTCTTCAAAAATTAAACACAGGATTACTATATGACACAGCATTCCACTGCTAGGTATATACACAAAAGAAGTAAAAACAAGTATTCAAACAAAAACTTGAACATAAATGTACATAGCAGCTTAGTAGCAATAGCCAAAAGGTAGAAAAAACCCAAATGTCCATCAACAGATGAATGGTTAAAGAAAATGACTTCTATTCATACACTGGAATATTATTCAGCCATTAAAAGGAATGAACTACTGGTACGTGACAATAGTCACCAAAGACCACCTGTAGATTTCATGTACGTGAAATATCCAGAACAGGAAAATCTGTAGAGATAGAAGGTAGAACAGCGGTTGCTTAGGGCTGGAGTTGGGACGGGGCAGGGATGATAGCTCAAGGGTACAAAGTTTCTTTCTGAGGTGATGAAAATATCCTAAAGTTATTGTGGTGAGAGTTGTACATGTTTATGAATATATTAAAAACAACTGAACTGTACACTTTAAATGTATGAATAGTATGCCATGTGAATTATATTTCAATAAAAACATTTAACAGAAATAAGCATTCATACAACGATAAAACAAAACCACAAAAAGGATAATCTATAGGCCCTCAGAATTTAACCTCACTTGGTCAGCAATCCAGTGGTGCCTATCATAATCTACCTAGCACTGAGAATTCTGTCTGTATTCTAAAAAATGTAATCTGAAAATAATTTCGAAGCTATGGGAATTTTAGTTGTCCGTCTTAGTCCATTTGGGCAGCTGTAACAAACTGCCACAGCCTGGGTGGCTTTTAAACCACAAACATGTCTCCTGGCTCTGGTGGCTCAAATCATGGCGGCGGCAGCAGCAGCAGCGTGTTCCGCTCAGAGCCTTCTTCCTAGTTCATAGTGGCACCTTCTTGCTGTGTCCGCACGTAGTGGAACGGGCTAGCAATCTGGGGTCTTTTTTGGAAGAGCATTAGTCCCATGCACAAGGGCTCCACCTTATATCATCGCATTGGGCATTAGGATTTCCACATGTACTTTGGGGGGCAGGGGACACAAACATTCAGACCATAGTATTCCCTACTGAAGCTATCTAAAAAGTCTCTGTTTTCACAGGTATCAGCAGTTGAGGGAGTCACTCCAACAGTGTAGGTGTCCTTGGGGCGCTGACAGGGAGTATGGTGGGATGATCCCCATCTCACTCCCTGAGGAACACAGGCCAAAATGTGAACCTCCTCGTGTCATGGGCAAGGGACATCAGCACTACGGGTTTGGTGGAGAAATCTGGCCAAGGTAAATAATCTTTCCACCTTTCACACAGAGGTATTAATGTTCGTTTTATTCCTGTTGTAAGTCCTCTTGAACTTAATCTACCTCCACACTTAACTTCTCTTACTATTTATAAGAAGATATGGATGGAAAAACTAATTATATAATTTCTAATTGTGAAGTCAGTGAAATAAAAATCTGTGTTTATGAATGTCTTTCTGTCCTTAGAATGTTCAAGTATGATCAGAAGTTTTGGTTAATTTAATTCCTTTGCTAATAATATTTTATCTAAAGCTAAATAGGAATATTCTTGAGAGAGAATCAGTTAAAAATGCTTTTGCTTGAACAAATAGCTGGCCTAATTTATTCATTGGGGAGATGAGATGTAGGATGGGTGTTCAAATGCTATTGGACAGCCACAGGGACTGTGAGAGTACTACAATATATAAAACATAAGCACCGGAAGTGAAGCCTTCAGGGGATAACTTATTGATCTAGGTCCATTGATTGTAACCAGCATACCACAATGGTGGGAGATGTTGATAGTGGGTTAGACTAAGAGTGTGTGAGGGTAAAGGGCATATGGGAATCTCTCTACCTTCCTCTCAGTTTTGCTGTGAAACTTAAACTGCTCTAAAACATATCTTTAAACAAAATTTTTATAAAGTCCAGCCTCCTTTGACCACTACCCCAGCAATCCCAGCCTCCTTCCTAGAGAGAACTGTAATAACCACTTTAGTGTGTCTCCTTGATTCATACCTTTTGTTACACATTTACATAAATATATAGGCATCCAGTGAAAATATATTGTATTACTTTATGTGTGGATATACTTGACATACAGTGTTAGGCAAGTTAGTTCTTTTTATCTCTATATAATCTAGAGATTATAAATACAGATCTATCTCATTCTTTTTAATTTTTCTAAGTGGTCCACAACATATATAGATACATCATAAATTATTTAGCCATTCTCATATTTCCACCCCCAGTTGTTTACATTAACTATAAGTAATGAATATGCTTGGACAGGCCTGCTTGAGCTCACACATAAATGTTTCTCTGGGGAAAGTCCTAAATGGAACTTACAATATATAAATATTTTTAATTTTGGTAGATGTAGCCCCAGTGCTTTATATTCTCTTGGTAGTGGCTAAAAGTATCGATTTCCCCATACTCTTGGCCAACTATATCATAGTATCAAACTGTATAATTTTTGCCTATCTGATGAATATCTTGGTTATTAGAATGTATCTCTCTGGTGTTGAGTACTTTTCTCTTAGGTGTAGCCATTTACATTTTCTCTTCTTACTCTTTTTTTATTCTTTTTTTTTTTTTTTTTTTTAAGATTTTATTTACTTCTAGAGAAAGGGGAAGGGAGAAAGACGGGGAGAGAAAGATCAAGGTGTGGTTGCCTTTTGCACACCCCTAACTGAGGATCTGGCCTGCAACCCAGGCCTGTGCCCTGAGGGTGAATCAAACCAGCAGCCCTTTGGTTCACAGGCTGGTGTTCAGTCCACTGAGCCACACAGCCAGGGCTCTTGATCCACTTTTATTGCTTGTCTTTTAGCCATAGATACTTAGTTGTTCTTTATGTCTTGTATATTAATCCTCCTTTATTGCAAGTATTTCTTCCAGTCTGTGTTTAATTTGAGATTTTTATGCTGTCCTATCTTCACAGTTTTCATTTGATGTTACCGTATTTCCTTTTGGTGTTTGACTTTTAAAAAAAAATCTTTTAAAAAAATTTTTTCTACCACCAGGAGAAAAATATTCTTGTATATCCTCTTTTAATATTTGTATGTATTTCTCAATTCTTTAGATTTTAATCCACCTGAAATTATCTCTCTTTTCTGAAATCTATTCTTTTCCAGATAGCAAGTGAACTTTTCCTGCATTGTTTATTTTTTCTTTTATTTTGTTTTGATTTTATTGGGGTGACATTGGTTAATAAAATTATATATGTCTCAGGTGTACAATTCTATAACACATCATCTGTATATTGTGTTATGTGTTCACCACCCTAAATCAAGTCTCCTTCCATCACTATTTATACCCCCTTCACCCTCTCCTGCCTCCCCCAGGCCTCCTTCCCGATCCTGCATTGTGTATTGAATAGTAAATCCTTCTCTGCTGATTTTAAAATGCCTCCTTTTCATAAACAGTTTCCATATATATATACTTGTATTAGCCTGTGTCTCCCTGTCTCACTGTTACACTGTATTAATTTGAAAAGATGTTCAATGTAATCTTTTCTTTTCAGGAAGCTTCCTATTGAACAATTCTATTATTTGACACAGAACAAAAAAAGTGACATCTATGGAAATGATTCTTTGTAAGTTTTGGGTTTATTTTCCTTATGTAAGATCAAATAACATGTTTTAAGTGAAAATGAGTTATATAAGAAATAAAAAAGCCCCAAAATGGGAACCGATAGAAAACACAAAAATGTTCTTTTTTTAAATAGAGAGCATTAATAATCAAAACCAAGACCAAACAAATGACCAAAATGCAACAAATTAAACCTAAAACATATTAATAGTTTGTGGGATTTGAACAAGTAAAGAAAAAATAGGAAATAAGGAAGAGTAATGTTGGAAGGGATTCATTTGCACAAGGCCGTATTTCCTTATTTCCCTGCCTTTGACCTAGTTACTCAATCTAATAAAAATGTTATACTTTTTTAAAGGTTCATAGAAAATGCCTCAGTGCCCTCAACAAAATTTTTAGTTAGAATTTTATAAGATGTTCATTAGGATAATCTATATATAACTAGTAAGATTACTTAAGCCTCTTTTGGATAAGAAATACTTTGTAATTCTTTTTCAGTCATTGAAATAATTTGTTGTATATAATACAAAAATCATACTTTTTAATTTTCACATAATAAGACACTGACAGTATTGAAGTAACAATGAAAATATCCGTTCTTTGCCTTTAACTATTAGAAATACTAAGAATCTGTTTACAGATAGGAAGTTAATAGGTCCTAGCCACAAGAGGGAGCCAAAAAGAAGTATTTGATTGTAAAGACCTGTTTATCCCTTTGGGTTTCGTTCACTTGGAAAAGTGGGTATATAGCTAATACCAGTAAAGTACTAGACTGGTCCAGGTCAGGAAACTGGTGTCTCTAAGCCTGTTTTCTTTTCATTAATTTTATTTTAAAATTTTGAAGGATGTTTTAGAAGCTTTCCTTTTACTAAAAAAAATTTTTTGCCACTTTGAATCAAATCAGTTTTAGGCATAGACTTGTCAATATCATAGCTTAATTTGTCACATGAGAAAATTTTTACATGCTGACTTAATATTTCACAAATAATAGCCAATCTAGTAACTCCGGATCCTTGAATTTTTATATGATTGTTCCCCTGTCCCCAACTCAACCAGAAATATAACTAGAAGACAAAACATGGTTGGGTTTTTTTAGTTCCAAATCCACAAACTTAGAAACCAAATGAGGAAGGATATAAACATTTTATGGTTCATGTGACTCATGTGTTAAATAATATAGCCCAATAAAATGATATGGTTAATATACCACTTTCTAATTAGAGAAACAAAAAAGTAAAGAGTATATTCAATTTTACTGATCTTTACTGTCAGCTGATTAATATACCATTCATTTTTCATGCCTGAAATATTTCAGAAATATTTGCATCGTTTGAAAGTAATTGTTGGGATCCAGTGAAAGTGGATGACAGTCCTTCCCTAGTGTGGACTTTGTTCCTGGGCAGCATAATTAGTAAATATATAGCCTTCAAATGAACTGATTCATAAAAGGCACACCTTCAGAAGCTTGTCCGTTTTGCCTGAGCCTCTTTGTTAACTGGGAAGGATATGCAATCCTAGGCAAAAGGTCGAAGTACACGTAGTACTGATATATCTCCTCCAACCAGGCCACACTCAGGTCACTTTAGGTCTCGTAATTGCATCACATGTATGGTGGCAGGCTGCCTCAGAGCACTTTTACTACCTCCTGACTATGAGGGTGAATGTCAGAAGAACCAGAACTCTCTTAGCATTAGAAATAGGCAGTCCTAACTGCACTGCAATTAAGAAATGCAAAACAAAACACCTACTACATTAGGCCATCTTACCAAGACTGGGACACATAGCAGCACTACCTAATACATAGAAACAGACACGGGGAGGCTGCTAAAAGGAGGAGACAAACATATCCCAAATAAAATAACAACAAAACACAGAGGAAGAAAAAAACTAAACAAAATGGAGACAAGGAATATCACTATTCAAAACACTAGTTATGAGGATGCTCAAATAACTTAGTATTATCTTAGACACTGTAGTTGGAAAATTGGAAATTTCTTTATACTTTAGTTTCTAATAGCAATCTAAGCTTTAAAAAGTCCTTAATAAAAACTAAGCTTTGCTTCCTCTTTTTATTCTAGGATGCCCAAACCACCTAATTCAACAGTAGGGTAAGTATACAACATGTATTTTTCCTTCCCTAATCTATTCAAGAAAAAAATTATTGGCAGTCTGTAGGTCTTAGTGTGAGGACAAATGAGACTTTCCATGAAAGGTTTTTTAACAACTGACAGGCATTTCTCCCAATTATATACCCTGCTAATTATTTTTTTTTATCTTTATCGAAGGTATGTTTGTTTTTATTGATTTTAGAGAGAGATGAAGGAAGTGTGGGGGGAGAAAAATATCAATGTAAGAAACATCCATTGGTTGCCTCCCATACGTGTCCCGACCAGGGATTGAACCTGCAACCTATGTATGTGCCCCAACCACAAATTGAACCCACAGCCTTCTGGTTTATGGGACAGTGCTTCAACCAGTTTAGCCACCTGGCCACTGATCAATTTAGCCAGGGCAGTGATCTTGCCTTTTCTTACTTTGTTTTCTAATTATATATAAATCTTTCTCTATTCTATGTACTTCCTAATCTCCATTTTCTTCTAATATAGATAGTGCTCACAGTTTTTTTTAAACCTCTGATAGTTTGTCAAATGATAGGAAAATTATATCCTTGTGACTTTCTTGATGAATGTTTTTTCTTTCAGTATATTAGCTACCTTTGGCTTTTTGATTTCTGAACAGCACTATGTACATATGCAGGCAGCATATGTTGTTAGTTGGTTGCTTAAAGAAACAGGTGGTCTAGGGGAGCAAAAAGGGGATGAATGTAATACAACAACAATAAAATTTAAAAAAAAAAGAAAAAGAAAAAGAAACAGGTGGTCTGCCCTACCCAGCGTGGCTCAATGGGTTGGGCATTATCCCCCAAACCAAAAGGTTGCTACCTGATTCCTGGTCAGGGCAAACGTGTGGGTTACAGGCCAGGGCCCTGACTGAGGGCATGCGAAAGGAAACAGATTAGTATTTCTCTTGCGCATTGAAGTTTTTCTTGTGCATCAAAGGAATGGTGGGGGGAGGAAAGGAAGGAAAGGAAGGAAGAAAAGAGAGGGAGGGAGGAAGGGATAGAGGGAAGGAAGAAAAGAGAAAGGGGTGGCCTGCATTGAAAGTTTGATGCAAGATGGTCAGAGATCACTTTGCATACCGAAGCTAAATGTCCAAAATGATTCCATAACATAAAGTATTAGGATTCTCTTAAAACAAGAGGCAAGAATTAAAGCAACTAGAAATTCTAAAAACTATAAAATTCATATATTTTTTTCATATTTTTGTCAGTTGTAAAAGTTATTCACTGATAAAGAATTCATCATCATTTCTTTTAAAAATTAAATTGATTTTTGATTTGTCTAGCAAAATTAAGAAAATTTCATATGTTTTATGGTATATATTCTACTAGAATGCTAACTCCATGGGTATAGAGACCTTGGCTCACTGTCATATCCCTGGGGATTAGAACAGTGCCTGCCATTGAAGAAGGGTTCCAATCACTACTTAATAATTAGTTTGTAATTGCATTTCTGTTGTTTTATTTTGTTTGCTTCACTGAATCTCAGTGAAATCTGCTCCCCGTATCCGATTGAACACCCCTACCACACACACACCTGTCACGGTGCCATGTTCCCAACCTTTACGTCACCTAAGGATCTCTACACTGGCATTAATGCCCGAAGCCAACGGCCATTTCCTCCCACTGTGCCAACCAAGCCTTATGATACAACGGTTTTGAAGACAAGAGGTAAAATAAGATTTTGAATCAGAACAGTACGAATTCTTACATTTGGCACTTAATTCAATAATAAATTAAGACAAGACTCAAGTCACAAAAGTGTGACCCATCAGATTAGAAAAGTTGTTCCCAACTGTGGCTTCACTTTTGAATCAGCTGGGACTTCACAACAAACCCGTTAAATCAGATTCTCTGCAGATGCTCTTAACTTTCCTTCTTTATACAGAGCTTCCCATGATAGAATCAGATACAAACATTGCAGTATTAGTTAGTTTTATTCTACTTAACATTTTGTTTTTATTTCCTTTGTGCTTCTATGGTTTAGCTTTTAAAAATTCCATCTTAGCTCAGGTGATCAGCACAAGGGACAGTGGTGGGTTCAGAACCTCTGAGTCTGGACATGGATGTAGCCACCATGATGAAAGTGAAAGATCCTCATTGAAACAAGACCCAGAAAGTGACAGGGGCAGTTTGTTCAGTTCCTGTCAGCCCCTGAGAGCATGCTATCACAGAAGCAAACACTGGGATCTTCCCTGGTGAACTTTACTACAGAGGATAGTAAGCCCATATACTGGTCACTGAGTCTCCCACACTAGATACCCCAGAACAGAGAAGAAGCCAGTGGCGAAAGAGTGAAGGTATCTGAAGGTGACACAAAAGGTACATGACAGGCAGAGAGAAATACTTATTGAATGAATGTGGTCTGTGAAGAAGGTAAGGCTGAAGGACTGTCCTATAATGCAGGTCCTCTGTACCTGAATAATTGAACCCAAATGTAAGAACAGATACTGCCATCATCACTGTCAGCCTCAGTATCTTATTAGGAGACAGTAACATTCTGGGAGATGTTAGAGTGGAATGTTTCAGAGCATGGACTTTGGAGTCAGACTGTGGATAGATTCTGGTTCTGCCATCTACTCACCATGGGCCATGGGAACGTTTCTTCACTTCTATGCCTCCACTTCCCACCTATAAAATGGAAATATCAGTATTGCTTCATGGATAATAGAGATAAGTGTTAGCAGTTACTATTTTTGTCACTTGGTTACCCACAGTTAACCATGGTCTGAAAATACGAAATGGAAAATTGCACAAATAAACCATTCATAGGTTTTAAATCGCACACCATTCTGAGTAGTGTGATGAACTCTCCCATTGTCCCACTCTGTCCCACCCTGGCGTAAGTCATCCCTTTGTCCTGCATGTCCACATTGTACGTGCTACCCACCCAGGAGTCGCTGGGAGGACATCTGGGTTATCAGACTGGAAATACAGCGTAGCCTCAGCTTCATGTGTCCCTCGCAGATCAGGGCAGACTGCTGTACCACCAATACCTAGTAAACTGGATTCTTTAAGATGTTCTCTTTCAATACCTTTTCAGTAAGCAAGTACTAACTCCGTTTCTTGATACTTAGGCAGGGAAAAGCCAAAACAGGTAGTTTAGAATTATATTCACTTAAGAAAGAGGATCCAAGAAAACTTACAATTTACCTAAAAATTCCTTTTATTAACAAGAAAGGTAAAGCACCAGCCACCCCTCCTACTGCTGGGAGCACTAGAGTTGAAGAGTCATAGTCTGTGTGGCCCACATGCTGTGCATCAAGTGGGGACATGGGGGTGTGAGAAGTCAGTTACAACCATGTAGCTAAGATGTCCTGCATTCTCTCTGCCTCATATTATCTTGTTTCTATTTCCTGTACCCATAAACCCATTAATTAGAAGACTAGTCTCGTATATTCAGGATAACAGTGCTTTCCCTGAAAATTTCAGGTAATCCTTACAGATACGAACTGCTTGATTTTCCCATGGATTCAAAGAAGAAGGCCTTAATGTGGCCAGGCCAGGGCGTATATTATGATGTAAGCTACTTTTTAAATGGTTTAAAAGAAAATATTAAAAACTTGTTTTTATTCTATATGCTTATAGAAATCCAAAAGATGGATTGTTTTTATTTTCTTTCTGGGTGAAATTTTTGAGATTTTGACCAAGATTCACTTTTCTTGTGGGGTGGAGGGGTTGTTAGCTGATTTCAGGTACTTTTGCCAGTTATGTAACATTTCTAGTTACCAAAAAAATGCTTCCTCCCAGAAGAAAGTGGAAAAGAAATTTATTTCACTGACTGTATCCTCCAACTTTATTCTTATGATTCATAATATACCAAGTAATTCCAAATATGCAGAGTAAATGGGAGATTTTTCAGAATGATTTACCATTTATTGTGCTGACCATTTTATTTGAATAAAATCAAAAATAAAACAGTATCTACTGTTATTAAGAAATTGCTACATACACTCACCACTTTACACCAGTTAAGATATAGTATGTCATTTAGCCCCTACGATAAGCTCATAAGGTTAGTATCACCATCCCCATTTCGTAGATGAGGAAACTGAGGTTCATAGAGTTTGTGACTCTATTATGTTCATAGTAATCAGGCTTGTGAGACTTCACTCTCTGCTTTTAACCTCCATACCATGACTCCATATAGATAAAAAACATTTTTTTGAGATTACATTTTTTTAAAGCTGGGGATAGTGGAACAAGGAAGGGCTTAGGATGGAAGAGGGAACAGAGTGAGCCTAGGCAGGACTGCTTTGGCTCTAGGTACGTTAAGGGAAAGAAGTGAGCCAAGGTGGGCTGCTGGCAGCTCACTGGAGATGCGTTTAGGGGGTCAGCCCTGGAAAGCTGCTACTGCCCACTGTTCCCTGGTTGCAAGTTTCATGGGGAACCCTAGAACTTAGGGAGAAAAAGCACACCTGAGAAAGAAAGGGGACAGAAAGGTGTGGGCCTGCTCCCAGGAGGGAGAGCGCCAAAAAAGAAAATTTTATATCATGAAGGAAAACATCTAGAAATTTGAAAATAATATTAGTCAGCATCCATTAGCCAGTGCGTGTGAGGGACAGAGCCAAGTGTTTTCCATGGTATCTCCTAGTACCTAACCGTCTATGAGGTAGGCAGGAAATAACTATGGGAGGCGGGAAACAGTTGCAGTCCACTTAGAAAGATCATTGTCACAGGCCACAGCGCAATGTCACATATTCAGCTATAAAGTAAGTAATTGCCTATTCATATTTTGTAAAGTTATACATCAAGAAAAGCCCTTAAAGAATCATCTGTTTTGCTGGATCTCTTTCATTCTTTCAAGCAAAATCTAAGCAACCCGGAAATGTGAGAAGTGGTTCTAGAGATCATTCCATCATTACATGTTCTTGTAGCCAAAGTTTCCATCTCTGGAGTTTAGTTTCATCTTTCAATTTCCCTCATGTCTACCTGCTCCTTAAAAATACTGCTCTCCTCATGTCATACCCCTTTACAGCAACCTTGACTCTCTCCCCTTTACCCAAGTGTAAACCCAGTGCTTTCACTGAGCTATAAAGACCCTTCAAGGTCTGCCCTTTCTCCCTCCCTCCAGCCTGGCTCCCCTTGCTAGTCCTCCAACTGGTTCTGGCCATTCCCAGGCCCTGAGCACCCTCCTTTCATAGCCTGTCACCTGTCTAAAACTCGCTCCCTCTTCAAAGCTCAGCTCAACCCTCTTTATTTCCATTGCCTGGAATTTCTTTGCTGCCACTCATGGTGAGATAGTGAATTGGCTCTTATTCTACTAGATGACATTAATAGCAATAATCTTTTATATTCATATTCTAGGTTCCTAAATGTATTGAGAAAAACAAGCAAATATTCTACCCCAGACCGCCTAAAACCTTCGCTCCTAATACGTCTTTAAATTCATGGGATCCTATTAACTCTCTAAAAGAAGCCAACATACAAAGAAATCTTGAGAGGTCTCACTGGATCACTTCATACAATCATGATTTTACAGGTATGAGTTCACTTTAATACAAGTAAAAAGAACAAAATTAGATAGTTGACAAATGCTGTTACAGGCATTCGTCTTCTATTTGCCCTGTTTCTTAATCTAAGTACTAAAGAAAGTAAGGTGGGTGGTAAGTTTCTCTTAGAAGGTAACAGGGAGGTTTTCATTGTATTGGTCCTAATTATACTACAAAGGGGAATGGGTAAGTTTTTCTCTAAAAGGTCATTTACATGCCATTTTTTGTGTAACTAAATAATAAGATGTGATGTTTCCATTAAGGTCTGGGGCCCATGAACCCCCTTGAACTGGATGATTACCATGAAAAGGAGGTAGCGGAGTTAACTGGACAGATGGGATTTGACCCAAAGCCTGTAAGTAACTGTAGTCAGCTCTTGGTTATTCGGCGGGGAAGTATGCACATGTTAGGGTCTTTCTTGCTTTGCCCACTTATTTTTGAGTATTTATGACTAAACTAGAAAAAGGACATGTTAATTCGTTTTAGAATTGTGAATTTAACTGAATGCCTTTCGCCACTATTTTCGATTTTTCTTCATGATAGGGGTTGTTTTAACAGATTTTATACTGGGTCACTGTTGCTAAAATTCACAAAGGAATTGACTTACAAAAACTTCTCTAGTAATGTAATGAGACTCTTAACTTTTGTGAATCTGTATATTTGTATAACTTGTATATTATCACTGTTTTTTGAAGAGATAAAGCCTTCTTCCTTATAACCACAATAGTTGAAGGTTGGCTGAATTACATCAAAAGCCAATAAAGCCCTGGCTGGTGGCACAGTGGATAAGGCACCGGCCTGCGAACCCAAAGGTTGCTGGTTCGATTCCCCAGCCAGGGCACATAACCAGGTCTCCAGCCAGGTCCATAGCTGGAGGCAGGTGAAAGGCAACCATACACTGATGTCTCTCTCCCTCTCTGCCTCTCTCCCTTCCTCTCTCTCCATAAATAATAAATAACAATCTTTAAAAAAAAACAAAAATAAAGTGAAATTTAAAAAAAATTTTTTAAGGTTTTATTTATTATTTTTAGAGAGAGGGGAAGGGAGAGAGGTAGAGAGGGAGAGAGACATCAATGTATAGTTGCCTTTCACCTGCCTCCAGCTACCGAGCTGTTCTTTAGTGACAGAAGCTATGAACTGTTGGCTTAATTATGTAAATGAAGTAAAATGACCTCTTACACTTACTGTTTTATTTGGGGCTTAAATTTTATCCTCTAAAATCACAAAATTTTTAAAACAAAATAGTTCCAAGGATGTAAATTGTGGAAAAACACATTAAAAAGGACTATAAGCTATTTCAGTGTGAGCTATTTTTATGTAGAACTGTACACATTTTTCCTTTTACATTAGCTTCAGTATTTCCCAAAGTGACATAAAATCAACATCAGAAGTCGTTCCATATGCTATGCTGTATCATTAGCTGAAGGGTTTTTAATTTTCTTTCTTTGTCACTTGCAACAAGCATTCTGTAGGTCTAGAAAAGATGGTACGTATACTCCGACATTGTCAGGTGTGCTCACCAACCACCCAGGTTTCCACAGGTTTGACCCTGTAGGGCCCAGTCCCTCAGGAAGCAGCTTTGGCATTTTTATTAAGTACATAGGCAGTTATACACAGGATGCTTGTCAAGTATATTATGTGCAAGTAAATCGCACCTAAGTTCTTATTAATAGCAAGATAAAATATGCCTAAAATAGTTGGAATTTTCAGTGAATCTTGCTGATTTCTGACTAAAGCATAACTAAGATCTGAAAAGACATGTTTTAGTGGTAATAAATATGTGTATGAAATACTTTGCTGAAGCAGAATAAAATAATGGTATTAAAAATTGCTTCTTGCAGAAGGGGAATACTGTCAAAGTAGAATATGATACAGTCTACACTTTTTGTTTATGACAAGTTCAACAAAGCCTTTCAAAGAGCTGGAGTGTTTTTCCTTTTCCTGGTGTCTTCTTGAACCTGATTAGGAAAAGCTTGTGACAGATTTGTTAATAACAGTATGAAAATTTCTCCAACTATGAATGGAGTAGGTTCCAAAATGATGTTCCTAAGTCCATTTTTTTCCTAAATCCAAACTGCTGTTCATTTCTCACCATTCTCATTTTTCTCTCTGCTGTCTATTCTCTCATCATCATACATGAATTCTTTTTTAGTTTTTTTTCTTTAACGTACAAAAATTTTCAACACAGAAAAGGTTGAATAATTTTACAGCCCATCACCTAGATTCTACCATTGGCATTGTACTATAGTTATCACATAATTCATCTTTCCGTCCCTCCAACCACTCCTTCAAAACACTCATTATTTTTATACATTTCAAAGTAAATTGAAGACATTAATATATTTCATCCCTAAACATTCAGCATGCTTATCATTAACCACAATTCAAGTTTAAGTTTCTTCTCTTAAGGTAAAATATACATTCAGTGGTTTGAATGTATATTCAATGTACATTGTACAATGTGTAAGTGTTGACAAATGCCTGCACCTCTGCAACCTAAACCTCTCTCCGTATATTGGAAATTATCATCATCCCACACAGTTCCCTCATGCTCCTTGCAAGTCAACCCCCTACCCTGCTCCCCACAGACATGTATCTATTAATAACCCTGTCCCTACCCTCACTGCTTTTGCAGTTCATGGACATGCCTGAGTTCACAATTTTTGTAAAACATTCAAAAACAAGCCCCCCTAGGCCAGTGTTTCTCAAGCCTGGAGGGTGTTTCTCACATCCCTAGTCTCCGCACCGCTGAGCGCTTTGTTGGAAATGCAGATTCCTGAGCCGCACTGCGGACCTTCCGAATCACAGTGTCAGGGGATCTAGCTCAGAATCTCATTTTCGGCCAGTTTCAAAGCTGATTCTGATTCGACCAAGGTTTGGGAACTCTTGCCTTAGCCTAATAAAGAAGGCTTCGGCAGAGATTTCAATAACTGCCCGTCACTGTTAACATCATCTGTTGGTGACGTGTGACGGAAGTTTTGTTGCACCGATTCTTTTATATCTGAAAGTTTAAAAGCAAAGAGTTCCTACATAGAGGAATTTCTGTATCACCAAATAAAACTGCACCCTTTCCATATTGGTAGAGGAGAAAAATGTGTTTATTAGGACCCAAATTTCAGTGTCATTAAATATCAAAGAACAGTAGCATGTAGACCGGCATCCCCATCCTGTGTTTATTGCAACAGTGAGAATGGGTATAACTTTGACTTGCCATTGCGGCAACACCCATACGATGCTACATTTATAAATTCATCGCTTTTCTCCTTTTGATCCCACCACTACAGCTGGAAAAATCCCATCCTGTCTTTAAACCCTCCAGACCCTTGGAAGGACGAATTGCTCGACTGCTTCAGAACCGGCGTCCTCTGGAGGCTGTTGTCCAACAAAGACCACCTTCCTGTCCTGATTGTACCCCTAGGGTTTTGTGTAATTTTCATACCTTCGTACCCAGTTCTACAGAAATGCTGGCACTTAGTGATAACACACCAGCGGGTAGGACCAATAAATACCAGGAAATTGAAGACAAGATTAAGGAAGAACAAAGCTTATCCACCTACCCACACCTACCCTATTACCCAACGAAAGATCTGACTAACATTTATGGCACACAGCCATTTCCGAAAATCACAGATACCAAAAAGACAGAAGATTTGTATTGGAGACAGCTGTCATTCAAACCCCAGCCTATACCTTACTGCAACCCAAACGATCGTTACATTCAGTATGATCACTTGAAGTCTGCCTTACGTGACCCATATGCCATGTGTCAAAATCCCATTAGCCTTAGGAAGCCTAGCATTTTACAAAGTAAACCAGACTTGGGAGCTTTGGATCTAGAATGTTTTTTAAGTAAGCCGGAAGAACAGTTGACCTTTAACACAGAAAACGATGAAGAAACAAGATCACTTCTGGGTTGGATTCCTAGAGTTGGAGAGACCAAGACTCAAGCCGACCTGCTGGAGCTTAAGAACTCTTTTTCAAAGAGTGGTGCACAGAAACGTTTGCATAAATCAGTTCTAGAAGACCACAAAGACCTCCGGGATAAGGTGCGCTCAGGGATGAAGCACCAATTCTATGACCATAACTCCTATTATTTCTACAATTGAGATAATCATCTTTCCCTTCAAAAAACAGCCTCTTGCAAGAAAAGAAAATATAACAGAATTTCTTCCTTGTTGCTGGATTCTGTTTTATAGAGGAGCCATATGACCTTGTTAATGAGGTTTATGTTTTGGGAATCTCAAGTTAGGATCTGGTCAGAGGAACCCAGAAAAGGTGATGTTTTGACTTCTTGAAAAGTTTAACAATTTGGCAATAAAACTTTAGAACCAGAAAAAATGTAGTCTTGAATCTCGTTTTCAAGTTATATTCCAAGGAATTTTCTAAAAGCATGAAAAAAATGTGTATGACAAAGTTTACATTATTTTCAAAAAAAATGAATATTTGAAAAATCTCAAATACCCCAAAACTGGCAGATGTCTATACAATTTATATTACTTTAATAAAACAAATATGTGAACACTGTCCCTTTATGTAAATGTTTGTACAAAATGGAATTAGGTACAAAAGACCAAACTCAAATGCCCAGTACTGAGGGATGGACAACTCTACAAACTATCTTAATAAAGTAAATATGTGGGTCCTGTTTTTTATGTAAACCTGGACAAAATAAGTCAGTAGAAAAAGATGAAACCCAAAATGGTCTGCATGCAACACATCCTAAGCTGTAGATTTCTTTTCCTTTAAACTTCTGGTAGAGAAACAACCATTTTCTTAACGTAGAAAAAATGATTGTATTGTGAAGATCTGGCAATGACTTTAATGAGTAACTTGGTGAATTCTTATTGTGGTAAGAAAGGATAATGCCTTAGTCCACTATATAACAAAATACCATCCATGTACTACCTGGCTTATAAACAACAAACATTTCTCACAGTGCTGAAGGCTGCAAAGTCCAGGGACATGGTGCTGGTAGATTTGGTGTCTGGTAAGATTCTCTCACTGTTACCTCATGTAGTAGAAGGGGTGAGGGATCTCTGGGGACTCTTATAAAGGCACTAATCCCATTCCTCGGGGCTCAGCCTTCAGGACTAATCACCTCCCGAGGCCCCATTGTCATAACTTTTGGAGTTAGGATTTCAACATCTGACTCTTAGAGTACACACACATTTGGATCATAACAGATAGCTTAATGTCAATTATTTTAAAGCCAGATGTCATCATTTTTGTAAGGTGTCCACAAGAGTTTAGCTAACGCAGATGCAGGTCAATTCATTTCACGTGCCAGAGTTACAGAGGAGATCTGGCGCCTGCACCGGGCATGTGCCAGGCTACTGAAATCTTTGGACAGCGGAAAAGGCCCTCCTACATGCTTCTGGGGTGCATGAGGTTTGGGGTCGAGCTTTTTAAACGGAGGGGTAGGCAGAGACTCGGCACTTTTCCCCTCAGGTTCCCGAGCTGGCTCAGTCAGGAGGCCAAACGCTTCCTGCTGCGAGTCCTGGGGACCGACTGGGCAGGCAGCGGCCCCTGGTCCCTCCCGATGCCAGAAGCGGCGGCAGCACAGACATCTGACTGCGCTGTGCGGTCCTGCTAGGCCGGGGCACAGAGCCACTGGCCAGCTGATGGCCTGCGGGATGGGGCCCAGGCATCGGGTCACCAGCAGGAGAGGGGAAAAGGGCGGCGCGCCACCAGTAGGACTTCAGCGAGCTGAGTGTGCAGACTCCGAAACGACGCCTGGACCGGAACTGTGACCAGGAACCAGCTGAGCCGCCTGGATGATGGCGGTGCAGCAGCTGGCATTTCCCAAAGGACGGTATTTTAAATAGGAGAAGGAATTCCAGGAAATGAGTACTGCTATCAATAAGAGTCCCAGCAGGATGCAGACCCTCAAAGGTGTCCACTGAGGGGCATTTAGAGCAGGGACTATTTACAAAGACATGGATAGGGTTCTGGGAACTCCAACAGTGGGGCACCTAGGAACTAGCAATAGCAAGAAGCCTTACCACTCCCTGCTCTCCAGGAAAGAGAAGAGCCCAGTATTCCAGTGTCCCCACTGGCAAACCCAACTAGAAGTCCAGAGCAATGAGATTCAGGATGAGCTGTCCTTATACCCTTGTCCTGAGGCAAACAGAGTGGGAAATGGATCTAGATTGGCAAGAAGAGAATAACCAGCACAGTGATCTTTTAAATACTGACTCCTCAGTCTGAGAGGTGCAGCCCCCTTCCCCACCTGGCTACCAGAAAACATCAAGTCTCCAAGAGAGTATTCCCAGCTAAAGCTGAACAGGTCCACATTCTGCCTCTTTTTTTTATTGATTATTTTTAGAGAGAGGGGAAGAGAGAGAGAGACAGAGAAACATCAATGTATGGTTGCCTTTCACCTGCCTCCAGCTAAGGACCTGGCTGGAGACCTGGCTTGCAACCTGGTTATGTGCCCTGGCTGAGAATCCAACCAGTGACCTTTGGATTCACAGGCCGGTGCCTTATCCACTGTGCTACCAGCCAGGGCTATTTTTTCTGTTCTCACACTGTAAACAAAGTGTCCTGTTTTGGTCTACTTCACAAAATATTTTTCAAATTGTTTGTGACTTTTGTTGGTGATTTTGCTGTCTCAGTTGGTCCCCAAGCATAGTGCTAAAGTGCCATTTAGTGTTCCAAGTGCAAGAAGTCTGTGCTGTGCATTACAGAGAAACTGCTTGTTAGATTTGCTTCATTCAGGCGTAAGTTCTTAGACTTGACACCAAACAGTGATCCATTAAGAAAAAATAGGATAAATTTGCTTTCATCATAATTTAAAACTTTTGCTGTATAAAAGGTCCTGGTAAGAGAATGAAAAGCTATACAACACACTGGGGGAAAATATCTTGCAGACCACATATCTAACAAAGAACTAATATCCAGAACATATTAACAGCTCTAAAAATTCAACAGTAAAATAAACAATCCAACTGGAAAATGGGCAAACGACATTTAAAAACCAAAGAAGATACATAGATGACCCATAAGCACAACAGAAGATGTTCAACATCATTAGTCATTAGGGAAACGCAAATTAAAACTGTGATGAGTATTGTCCGCATAGCTTTTCACAAAAGGATCCATTGGGCAACTATGCACTGCACAAAGGAAATACCTATTTATTTCAAGATTATTAAGCATTGGTTCTAGGCTAACATTAATCCCTTGGAGACCACTATGAGAGAGGCTTAACAGAGTTTACCCAAGTTTGTACCTTGGTGAAGTCAGTAGGAGCAGAGATGTGCTGTGGTTACTCCCCCAGTTCCTGACCATGTCACTGGAATACATGCACTTAGCAACTGGCAGAATCCTGCTTTGGCTCCCTAACCTGTAAAGAAAAGGCCCAGCAGAAGTATCTGCACACTTCCCCTACCCCACAAAAACACTCAGTACCACACCTTGACAAAGGGGATGAAGGAAATATGCAGGTTATTAATCAGTACCACTATCAAAGACTTGAAAAATGCAGGGGTGATTTTTTTTTTTTGTCACATATTGTTTAAGTCACCTATTCTGTCTATTCACAATTTTGGAGAATGAGAAAATATTTTAAATTTAATAAAGTAATGATTTAGCTTAAGCTGCTATTCATATGTATTACAAGGATATACCCTTTCTGTCCTCTGGAAGAATGTATTGAAGTTACTGAGATTAATTCTTCCTTAAATACTTGATATATTTTAAAATTGGAGTCATCCGATCCTCAAGTTTTCTTTGTGGGTAAGCTTTACATTATGGACTAATTTCTTTAACAGTTACAATATTACTCAAGTTTGCTCTTTATTCCTGTTTTGATAAATTGTATTTTTCAAGGAAGTTTTCATTTGATCTTAATTTTCAACAATACTTATTTCAATGCCTACAAAATTTGGCTTTTTTCATATGGGCATTCTGTGCTTTTTTTTTTTAATCTTTCTTACCAGGCATTTTTCTGTTGTATACATAAGTTCATTCTTTTACTTTCAAACCTTTTGTACTCTTATTTTAGATGTATTATTTTGTAAGAGCAAATATTTGTTTTTAAAATATCCAAATTTAAAAATATTTGCTAAGTACAGAATTTAATTTACTGTAATAACTGATCCACTTGGATTTTAAACTATCTTACAATGTGCTTTTTTATTTCCCTGCCTGTTTACTTTTTCCCTTGAATTTTAAAAAATATCACCATTCCACTTTTTCCCTTACTTTGGAAAATATACACAGATCTTCTATTATTTTATTAGTTCTCCATGAATCTAAAATATACCCTCTTCTTGGATAATGCAAGGACCTTAGAGTATTCTAACACTACATTTCTACTGGCTTATATGTTTTTCTGTTTGTTTGGTTTTGGGTTTTTTAAAAAGATTTTATTTATTATTTCCAGAGAGCGAGGAAGGGAGAGAGGCAGAGAGGGAGAGAAACATCAATATGTGGTTGCCTTTCACCTGCCTTTAGCTAGGGATCTGGCTGGAGACCTGGCTTACAACCTGGGTATGTGCCCTGGCTGGGGAATCAAACCAGCAACCTTTGGGTTTGCAGGCCCGTGCCTATTCACTGAGCCACCAGCCAGAGCTATATGCCTTTGTTATTCTTTTCATTTATATATAGCTATGGTATACACCATACATATGTGTGTGTATACACATATAGTATGTATATATATACACACACACGTATATGGCTGTTTTCTTGTCCTTGAGCTTTGTAAAAAGCTTATACTAAATGCAGTTTATTTCAATGGTTATAATTTTCATTTTTATAAGTTATCTTTAGCGCTTTCTAAAATCTGCCTGGTAAACAGTAGTAGGACTTCAAATGTATAGGGTGAATTTGCAAGGTGTTGCTAAGCTTGCTCTTTTAATAACTTTGATAGTTAGCCAAATGAGCCTCCTTCAGTAGTGCACCTGGTCCCTTCCAACAACCACAAGAGGTCTTGAGTAGTGTGATTTCTGCTGTTTTAGAGCACACTTCTGCGGCAATAGTGTGTGAGAACTAGAAGTCAGGACACGGAAAAGATAACCGTCAAACAGGAAACTGAGGGTTCTGAAGCTGAAATCATAAGCCTAGTGGTTTGGAAGGGATCGAAGGTAATGTGGTTCAACCTCCTAGTGTCTGTTACTGAACTTGGGGTCAGGAGGAAGGTTGCTAGAATGAAGTTTCATCAGAGAAAAAGTCCTCGCTGACTTACTCTAGGTACTGTACGTAGTACGTATTCAGTAAACACTTGACTTAAGAAATACGACAGGGCTGGACAGAATATGAGGAAGAAGAGGAACAAGGGAGTCAAGAAGAAACTTTCCATAACATAATTGAGCAGGACGGGAACCCAGTTCCGGAGAAAATGTATACAGCTGGAAGCTGCGGTGATCAAACTTGTATTCGAATGTCACCCCGACCACGTTAGTTGACTTGCACATGACCTTCACTAGGTTAGATGGGATGTAAATCCTGTCTAGAGTTCCAAGAATCTTCTAATCACGTAACAATGTTGCTTCCTGGATGTTGCCTCCACACCCTCCTCGTTCTTTCTGCAGACGAACGCGAGGGACAAATGTGCTGGCAGAAAAGCAGCCAGCCAGTTAGGGGCGAGCGCTGTAAACCCCAGTCTCTGCCGCACCTGCCGCCCCGCCCGGGCCCTGGGACCGCCATCAAGGGGAGGTCCGGAAGATGACTTAAAACAGGGTGGAGGGAGAACAAGGTCAGGTGCACGCGTCCAACTCCTGATTCCAGGCTATCTTTGTGGGTGCAGCTGGCGCCAGCGGTGTATGACCAAGACGTGTAAAGGTCGCCAGCTGAAGGGAAGGTTGCCAGGGGACGTTCCTCCCCGGAGCTGGCAAAACGCGGTCCTGAAATCCTCTACGTCACCGAGCACAGGGCAGTTACTCCGCAGGGTAACACCCTCGATTCACCCCGGGACTCCACCGCACCCGCCCCGTCGGCGCACGCGCGCACGCACACAGCAGGGAGGGGGACCTCAGCCCCCTGCCGTACGTCAGCCCCATGCCGTACGTCCAGTGACTGTCGTGACTGCCCCGCAGCAGGGGCTTCCAGAGGAAGGGCACCGCGCGACGCACCCTACCCTGCTGGCCGGCATGCGCGCGCAGCTCGCTCCCGCGAGCGCGGGGACCGGGACCAATAAGACGTGGGAACGTCACTGGGCCCGAGTCGGCAGGGCCATAGGTCGAGCTGCAAAAAGGCGGAGCGAGTTCGGTTGCACCAACACCGGTACTTAGGTGCGGACCGGCGTGTCCTTGGAACTAGACAGCGGGACGTCCTGCTTGGGAGTGTGGGCCCTGGTGTGTTGCGCGACGAAGGAGCGGTGAGCGCAGGGCACGGGCTGCGCCGCAGCCGGAGGCCCCTGGGTGGGGACGCGCACCGGCACGGGCCGCGCGGGCGGTTGGAGGCCTGCGCCGCGTCTCCGAGTGGAGCCCATGCGGGCGGGCGGGCCGGGAACTGGGATCCCCGACCGCGGCCAGGCTGACCCCGGGGGGCTACGGCGTGAGGTGCGGTGGGGGCCCCGGTTCCCAGCTAGATCAAGGCCCTGGGACCCCGGAGGCGGCTTGGAAGCGGACGCGACCGACCTCGTCCCTCCAGTTGTCGGGGCTGAGCTCGGGGCGGTGGAGATGATAGACCCACTTCCCGGGGTGAGGAGGGAGCCGGAAGACGGGGCGCAGCGCTCCACGTTCTCCTTCCAAGAGAGCGGAAACTGCTGCTTCTCCGATAAGGGCAAATTTCTTTTCTGGCCACTTGTCGTCCCAGCCTTCCGCAGGCATCTCAAAGTCTTCATCACGGTCTCCCGGAAAACGGCCCGGATGGGTGACCCCGTGGTCGCCCCCGGGGACCCTAGAGGTGGTGGTGGGGTCTCCCGGAGACCGCGCAGGCCGCCGCTGACCTCTGGCCCGTAGGAAGGCCATGTAGAGTGACCTGAGCAAGCTGGCTCAGCCATGACCTCTTGATGCATCTTCGCCCGTCCTAGGAGGGAGACGACCTGAGTTGTAAGAGGAATAAATGGGCATTCTTAGTTGAAATTTCGGTGGTTTGGGCTTCATGGACTACAATGAAGTCTTAATCAGATTTGTGACTTTGCGACCTTGACCTCATCTTTTGAAATAGTTTCGAACTACGTTCCTATTTTCCTTACTCAGGCTTTCACCATCCCTCGTTTAAACACACACGTGTGTTTTTCAGGAAGTTCTTCCAAGTTGCGTTTTCAGTGTTAAAGCGTCTATTGCAAATGTGCTAAGTAAAACAAGATCGAATCTGGTACTTAGTGTCACAGATTTACCATGGGGTCAGTAATTTGGTGATCTCTGATTGGTTGGTTCATCACTTTTCACTGGAATAAAAATTTAATAAATGGGGTCTTTTTCGTTTTTAGATTTTAAAATGGGTGATGTTGAGAAGGGCAAGAAGATTTTTGTTCAGAAGTGTGCCCAGTGCCATACTGTGGAAAAGGGAGGCAAGCACAAGACTGGGCCAAATCTCCATGGGCTCTTTGGACGAAAGACAGGTCAGGCCCCTGGATTTTCTTACACGGATGCCAACAAGAACAAAGGTAAGCAGGACATTTAAATAACCAAAACACAGATTCTATGAATGTAACCCATGGTAAATCCTTGATCAGAAGTGGAAAATACTTAACAATACATCTCTTCTTGTTTAGGCATCACCTGGGGAGAGGCCACACTGATGGAGTATTTGGAGAATCCCAAGAAGTACATCCCTGGAACAAAGATGATCTTCGCTGGCATTAAGAAGAGTTCAGAAAGGGCAGATTTGATAGCTTATCTCAAAAAAGCTACCAATGAGTAGTAGTTGGCCACTGCCTTATTTATTACAAATGTCTCATGACTTTTTTTATGTGCACCATATTTAAATTGATCTTACACACCAGAAT
>PVIW01014039.1:0-24992 GCA_004026585.1 Noctilio leporinus | reverse complement strand
GGGGGGGGAGGGGGACAGAGGGGAGCAAAAAGGGGATGGATGTAATACAACAACAATAAAATTTAAAAAATAAAAATCCCTTTGAGAAGATTACATTATTGTCATTTTATAAATGAAGAAATGAAGGCTGAAGGATACTAAATTAACTTCTCCATGGTTACTCAGCTACAAAATTCAAACTTGTCTTTCTAACACCTATGCCTTTTCTATCACAAAGTGCAAATCAGATTTGTCCAGAGGTTTTATATAGGAAGCTAAAAGTCATTTTCACTAGACCATAAAAGGCTATTTCAAGAGTTTTTTGGCAAATCCTATCTGAAGTTCCTCATCACAGAGGCTTTTTAAAGTGAAAAGAGGCTGAGAGTCTGACATTTGAATTATACTAAAATTCCCCTAAAAAACACCCCACTGACCACTGGCATTACGATCTAAATAGGCATTACAGTAACAAGGAGAGGGGGTTAAGAAGGATTTCACAGATGCAACAAATCTGGGAAGCAGGCTGAGCAAAACTCAAAACATTACTTTTTAATCTTTTAGGCTCATGAATTGTAATCCTCCAAAAGATGAATAAAACATGAAGAGTGTATGAAACTCTTTTCATGGAACTTTTGCAAAAACTATTATACTCTAAGAGAAAAACCATTAAGACTAAAAAAAAACCAGAAATGAAAAAAAGAAGAATGTAAATAAACTTCCTCAAAATGGTATCTTGCTTTGGCTGTAAATTAATTTTTAATAAATACAGACAGTATTAACACCCAAGCTCAGATGTTGTTTAACAGATTGCTCTTTTCCTCTTCATCGAAAGACCGTAATTAGGTCAGCTGACCTTGTGATTTGGACCACGAGGCAACCAGCCCCGATCCCGCTTGCACCAAGCAGCACATTATCCAGTGCAGCAATGAAGAAAAATGAAGATTTGGGAGGCACAGACTTTGCTTCAAATTCTGGTTCACTTATTGCCAGTGGTATGATCCTGAGCAAGTTCAAGTTTCTGAAACTTTAAAATGAGGAAAATAATACTTCACACTCATAAATAATATTTATGAAAACCAAAGGTAATACATGCCAAATTCCTAGCTGAATGCCTGTGGTGCTAAATGGAAGGTCAATATTATTATTTTACAAAATCACAAGGAAAAAAGCTGGAAGGCATATCAGACTATTTTTTATCCTCTCCAATTTAAGCTTTATGCTCTTTAATGTTAGTAATTTAATTTTAGCAATAGATTCTTATAATAATTCAAACAATAGAAGCAACTAAATAAGTGTAACAGTTCCCCCCTCCATATTCAATGCAATCCCTTTTGATGATTACACTATTTACTATTTTGCTGTAAGATGTTGCCACAGTTAGAGAGGAGAGAGATCCAAGATGTAGGCGTAGATACACTGCCAAAAACAACACATCACCTTAAACCTAGAGACAACCAGAAATCCAGGAACACTGAGTTGCACTGAAGTCCAATAAACAAAAGATGGAAGAAATACTCATCCAGACAGGTAGGAGAGGCAGAGTCGTGCCACAGAGGAAGGAATTTGGTGAGTGGGTTGCTGTTACGGGTTAGCAGTACAGGTGTAGGCGGGAGAGCCACAGGGGTCAACCAGTGAAAAGGGCAGTCACAACAGGGACAACTATTGAATGCTCCCAGCACCTGATCGAGTGGCTCACGGTTCCAGTGCCAGAAGAGAAAATAAAGCCACATTGCTTCTTCTGACTGTGAAAACCAGTGGGGGTTGGGACAGAGGAAGGAATTATCAGTCCCTCAGCAGAGTCTGTTGAGTCCCCCCAGTCCTGGAACATCGGCAGACCCACCCACTCTGGGAACCAGGGCCAGGGTAACAGCTAGAGAGGAGCTAGCCCCATACAGAAAGCACAAGTGCCTAGAAAAGGGGCAAGTGCATCGTTCCCTCTCAGACCCCTCCCCCACATACACCACCACAACATGGTGAAACAGATCGCCTGGCGCTGACAAATACCTAAGGCTCCGTTCCTTACAACATAACAGGTGTGACAGCTCTACCTAAAGCAAAGGCAAACATAACCGCCTGTCAAAATGCGGAGACAGAGAAATATGACTCAAAAAAAGGAACAAATCAAGGTCCCAGCAGCCGAACTAAGCAACAAAGAAATAGCCAGCCTGACAGACACACAGTTTAAAATACTGGTAATAAAGATGCTCAGATTTGACAGGTATGAACTAGTATGGTAAACACATAAGGGAAAAAGAGAAGGCTAGGCCAAGTGAAACAAAGGAAAATACACACAAAACCAATGGTGAAGGGAAGGAAAACGGGGTTCATATTAACAATTTGAAACATACGGAAGAAATAAATAGTCAACCAGCACAGGAAGTGGAAACAAGAATTGAAAAAAATGAGGAGAGGCTTAGGAACATCTGGGATGACTGTAAATGCACCAACATCTGAATCACAGAGGGGCCAGAAGGAGGAGTGGAAGAGCAAGAAATTAAAAACTTGTGTGAAGTAAATAATGAAGGAAAACTTCCCTAATTTGGCAAAGGAAATAGACATGTAAGTCCAGGAAGCACAAAATCCTAAACAAGCTAGATCCGAATCAAACCATACCCAGACCATAATTAAAATGCCAAAAATTATAAAGAGGATCTTAAAAGCAGCAAAAGAAGAGAGTTACCCACAAAGAGGTTCCTATAAAAATATCAATTGATTTCTCAAAAGAAACTTTGCAGGAAAGAAGGGACTGGCAAGAAATACTCAAAGTGATGAAAAGCAAGGACCTACAACCAAGACTATTCTATTCAGAATGGAAGGGAAGATCAAATGCTTCCCAGACAAGGTCAAGTTATAGGAGTTCATCATCACCAAGCCCTATTATATGAAATGTTATCTGAGAATAAGATCAAAACTATGAACATTAAAATGACAACAAATTCACAACTACCAACAACAGAACCTAAAAAATAAAAAGGAAAACAAAAACAAACCAAGCAAATAACCAGAATAAGATCCAGAAACAGGTATGGGAGTCACTGGGAGGGTTATCAGCTGGGAGGGGGAAGGGGGGAAAATGGGAAAATGGTGCAGGGATTAGGAAACATAATTGGTGGGCACACAATAGACAGGAGGAAGATAAGAATAATAGAGGAAAGGGTGAAATCAGTGAACTGCACAACCCATGGACTTGAACTAAGGGGGTATGGGATTGTAGGACTGTAGGAGGGAAAGGGGGGCTTGGGTAGCAGGGAGCAAAGGGAAAAGAATTTGGGGTAAATTTAACAGCATAATCAATAATAATTAAAAAAAAGATGTCACCATAGTTATATTCAAACAGATTTGTACCAGTCTAACAAAAGGTGACAGTTCCCCCTACTCCGACACATACATACTAAATTCCAGTATTATTTTTTTCCCCCTAGTATTAATAGTCTGATGGGTACTGACAGATTTTTCCCTATGTTTATATAAGCATATTTCTTTAATAACAACAAAATGAAGTCATATTACATATGATGGTCTGCAGCTTTCTTTTTTCAAGAATGATATAATTAGTACTAATAGCATACCAACAGCAGGAGGGTGGGAGAGCTCTGCTCTGGGTGCAAGCAGTCAGAGGGTTCACTGTCTGTACAGAGTTTAAATCAAATGATACAAACAACTGAAAGACTTTTTTATTACCACCAGACACAGGTAATTTTGAATAACGTCAGTGATGAAATACATCTAAGCCAAAAATCTTTCTTTGGTCTTAGTTCTAAACAGCTGATGAGGTTCTTGTTGAATTTTAACAATCTATGTTACAAATTAACACCTTTTATTGTTCAATGTTTAACGAACTTTATATTCTACATCGGAGTTAATTTAGAGGACTCTCAGGTGAAGTCAGCTACACATGTTCATTTTCAAAGTAAATCCCCAGTAGTTCAGAGTCATTTCAGTTTGCTTTGGACGCTCAGGCCCTCTAACCTCTGGGTAGTTAAATATTCTTGCACTTCAACAATAGCAGAGCAACTGCTGAAACAGAACCAGAATTAGTTCAAATCTATTATACTACATTATGATGTTTTAATACTTAAATTTGTAAATGTTTTTATTTGTATTTAAATTTTTTATCCTATGGTGACACTGACAGCCACTACAATTGTTTCCAAAGAAAAAAGACAATATTGTAATTGCTGGAATTTATTATAAAAATGTGATTTTTATGAATTTCATCTAGACTTATTACTACGTCTTTTGTTTGTTTTTTCTTTTTGCTTATCACTGTATTTAAAACTTCTCCAAACTATCTATCTGTTGCTTCACGTGAAAGACAGTTTATAATAAAATTTATAATAAAATATATTTTCAATTATGAGTCAAGAGATAAATACCATAAACTATTTTAAAATGAATATGCAAAGATCAAATTTTATAGTCACTAATAAATATATGTTAAGAATCAAAAGCAAACTGTAACATTATCATCATTACTGAAACGGACCACTATGTATGAAGATATTTTTTCCTTTTTTCAAAAACTGTATCAATATACTTAAAATTATTAACCTCTTACTTTTTTCTTTTGGTGTTACAGTGCTTTAAAATTTTTTGATTTTGTAATGCTATGATTATGTACCTTAAGTTAAAAAACACCGCACATTTTTTTCTCATTATTTTTTAACATCAGAATTATTATTAAAAATAATTTTACCCCTGAAGGATTTAATATAATCTATTCTAGATGTCAAATATGATAGGTACACTGCCCCTATGGACTTCCTTCCAGGGTCACACAGCAAGAAAGAGGTGGAATCAAGAGTAAAACTCCAGTTTTCTGCTCTATGTTACTATATAGTATTTTTAAAACCAAACATTATGAGTCTTAAAGGACTGGCAATGTTTTTAAAATAGCAAAAACTAATAAGTGTTTCACATTCCAAATGCAAAAGTAATTAAGACTTAAAAAAAATACAATATGAACCACTTTGGGGTTTATACATGGGACTTTAAAAACAAAAGTGCAGCCCTGACTGGCGTGGCTCAGCAGACTGGGCACTGACCTGTGAACCAAAGTGCTGTGGATTCAATTCCCAGTTGGGGCACATACCTGGGTTGCAGCTCAGGTCCCCAGTTGGAGGCGTGAGAGAGGCAACCACACATCAATGTTTCTCTTTCTCTCTTTTTCTCTTTTTCCCTGCCTCCCCCTCTTTCTAAAAATAAGTAAATAAAATCTTTTTAAAAAGTGCAATTAATTTTGGTCTAGTTTTTGTTTCTTCTAGCAAGCAATTACATAAAAGCATATGATATTAAAAATAATGTCACATAAGGACCAGATGATTTTATTGGTGAATTCTACCAAACATTTAAAGAATTAACACTAATCTTTTTCAAACTATTCCAAAAAAAATAAAGAGGAAAGAAGACTTAACTCATTCTACAAGGCCAGCATTGTGCTAATACCAACTGATACAAAATTCCTCAATACAAAAACTACCAAATTGAATTAAACAACACAGTAAAATGACCATACATTATAATTAAGTGGAGTTTGTTTCTGGAATGTAAGGATAGTTCAAACATGAGAATCAATCAACAAAATGCATCACATCAACAGAATGAAGGAAAAAAACCACAACCATTTCAATTGATGCAAAAAATATATTTGACAAAATTCAATACCCTGCATGATAAAAACAACCCACAAACTAGCTATTGTAGAAAAATATCTCAATTAAGGCAATCTGTGAAAAACTCACAGCTAGTATCATATACGGTGGTCAAAAACAAAAAACTCTCCCTTCAATGTCAAGAACAAGACAAGAATTCTGCTTTTATATTCAACTTAGTATTGGAAATCCTAGCCAGAGATATCAAACAAGAAAATAAAAGGCATCCAAAAGGGAAAGGAAGAAGTAAAATTATCTGTATTTATAGACAACATGATCTATATGTCACAAACCCTAAGATTCCACAGAAAACTGCTAGAAATAATAGAGAAGATTTGCAGGATACAAAATCAAAACTAAAAATCAATTGCATTTTCTATACATTAACAATGAACTATCCAAAAGAAAAATTAAGAAAATAATTTCATTTATAATAGCATTGAAAAATAAAATATTTAGGAATAAATTTAATCAAGGCGGCAAATGACTTGTACACTAAAAACAACAACACTTTGTTGAAGGAAATTAAAGACACAATCAATGGAAGACAGCTTCAAGATTTAATTTTGTTAAGATGGCAACACTGTGTAAAGTGATCTACAGATCTGATGAAGTTCTTATTAAAATCCCAATAATTTTTTTCAGAAACAGAAGAATCTATCCCAAAATTTATGTAACATTTGAAGTGACAGCAAATAGTATAAATGAAAACAGTCTTGAAAAAGAACAAAGTTGGATGTTTCATAGTATTAGCCATATGTTCATGATGGTTTTGCATCTGAGGCCTTGCTGACCCTGGAAAGACTCTCCCTCCCAAAGCTAGTCTACTCCTAGATATAGTGAACAACTCCCCTGTAAGCATACATACCTATTACATGCAAGCCAACCAATCCAAAGCCCATACCTCAACTACCTTCTTTATTGGGCTCCCATTGTCTACCTGCCCGAGTCACCCAGGGCCAGGTACCAGACAATTAGAGGCAGCCCCTGTGCCCCAGAACTTGATAAAAATTATTCCAACTAGACAATCCTAAGTGTGATTACCCTGCTTCACATGTTACTTTCCGTGGAAACCACAATAAAAGCTCTTGCTCATGCTTCTCACTTTCATGCTGCCTGGAAAACCCTAGTGCTTTCCTGCATGGTTCTGTGTGCACAGCATGTCCCCTCCTCTTGGGAACTATGGGTAACAAATGATCTCTCCATTGCAATCATTCCCAATCTGTTTCACCAGACCTGAATAGTAATAATAAAACCTACATCTTAAAAAACACATATCCTAATTTCCAAAACATACCACAAAGGGGAGAGCAATGGGGGAAAATGAAACAATTGTAATACAACAATAAAGCAATTAAAAAAAAGTGTGGAATAGTGGCATAGAGAGTCATATAGCCCTGGCTGGTGGCCCAGTGGATGAGGTGCCGGCCTGCGAACTCAAAGGTTGCAGCCAGGCCACATAACAAGGTTGCAAACCAGGCCTCTAGCCAGGTCCATAGCTGGAGGCAGGTGAAAGGCAACCATACAGTGATGTCTCACTCCCTCTCTCCCTTCCCCTCTTTCTAAAAATAATAAATAAAATCTTAAAAAAAAAAAAAGAAAAAGAAGAAGAAGAAGAGTCATATAGACCAATGGACTAGAACAGAGAGTTCAGAAATAAACCCTAATGTATGTGGCCAAATGTTTTTGAAAAATGCCAAGACCATTCAATAGGGAAAGGACAAACTTTTCAACAAAGGGTGTTGGGAAAACTAGATATCCATATGATAAAAATGAAACTGGACCATTACCTTGCATTATATATGAATATTACCTCAAAATGGGTCAAAGACCTAAATGTAAGGCCTAAAATGATAAAATTAAAAGAAAAACAGGTAAACGTCATGTGAAATTGGATTTGGCAATAATTTCTTGGCTATGATACCAAAAGCACAGGCAAGGAAAGTAAAAATTAAAAACTTTTGTGCATCAGACATTATCAACAGAGCAATCTATAGCATAGGAGAAAATATTCACAAATCGTATATCTGATAAGGGGTTAATCCAAAATATATAAAGAAATCCAACAGCTCAACACCACTACCACCAACAATAAAACAACCTGATTCAAGAACTAGTATAAATGACCCATGGACATGGACAACATGTGGGCACTGACTGTGGGAGTGGAGATCGGGTGGGTGGGGCAGGGGACAGCAATGAGGGGGGGGACGACAAATACAACAATACATTAAAAAACAAAAATAGGAGTAAAACCTGATAACTGGGTCAAGGGCTTGAAAGAACATTTCTCTAAAGAAAACACACAAATGTCTAAAAACAAGGAAAGTCGCTCAACATCACTAACCTTACGCAAATCAAAACCACAAGAGATACCCATTAGAATGGCTACTACAAAAGAAACATAAAGTAACAACTGTTAGCAAGGATGTGCAGAAACTGGAACCTCTGGTGCACTGCTGGTGGGGAGAGAAAATGGTGCAACTGCTGCGGTTCCTCAAAAAGTTAGAAACAAAATTACCATATGATCCAGAAAGTCCACATCTGGATATACCCCCAAAAATGGAAAGAAGGAACCTGAACAAATTTGTTCACAAACGGCAGTACTATTCACAACACTCAAAAGGTAAAAGCAACCCAAGTATCAATGGATAAATGAACACATGAAATTTATCCACTTTTAAAAAGTAATGACATTCTGATACATGCCACACAGAGCTGAACCTTGAAGACACTATATAAATAAACCAGCCACAAAATGATAAATACTACAGATTCCACTTAGAAGGAGGCTTAAGAGTAGTAAAAATTTAAAGACAGAAAATGGGATGGTGGTTCCAGGAATCAGGGGATCAGGGAATGGGGAGTTAGTGTTTTGTGGGTACAGTCTTAGCTGGGAAAGATGCAAAAGTTCTGGAGATGGACTGCAGTGATGGTTGCAGAATAATGTGAATGTGCTTAATGCTACAGAACTGCACACTTAAAAATGCTTCGAATGGTAAATTCTGTGTTAGGTATATTTTATCACAATAAAAATAAGATTCAAATCAGGTTTTAGAGGGTTCTACATAAATGAAATGAATTGTGTTCTTTAAAAAGCAGAAACAATTGCTTTTCTTAAATTAGAAATTGCCAACTTTTAAAAGTAAATGAAGAGAAAATTGTTAATGAGCTACAACTGTGTACCAGAAGTAATTAGGTGTAATGGTTTTATCTTTCTACAATAGTAATAATAAGGTGACTTATATACCATTAGAGATAAATTTAAAGAGAAGGCAATCTTGAAGTCTAACCATGTCTAAGGCCAGATCTATAAATGAACTCTGGGATATGTAATAAAAACACCTTTCTGCATGCTTTATTTGGTCTAGGTTAGTGATTCTCAACTGGGGAATGATCTTGATGCTCCTGTCTCCCAGATTTTTGTTTTTCACAGCACAGGTTAGGGGGAAGTGTTCCTGGCAACAGTGGATCGAGGGCCAAGGATGCTGCAAACATCCTACAGAGCACAGGCCAGCCTCCACAACAAAGAATTACCTGGTCCAAAATGTCAACAGAGCAGAGTTGAGAACCCATGGTATGAAGAAAAACTGCATAAGCCAACTAAGGTCTAAAAGGCCCTTTTGGAACATCTATCAGTGATAACACATTTTATTAATTTTATATATGCTTTACACAAACAAATGAAAAAGTATTCACTCACTTTGATAAGAGGTGTCAGAAATAGTAACTGATTTTAAATATAGTATTACCTACCAACATACTACTCTACATTTTCACACTTTATCAAAAACAAGGTATAATCTATGCTATCTTGCTGATCTTATTTAAAAAATCATACAGGAGTGTAACTAAATCTAATAAATATTTGTGTAAAGATGAATTAAAAGATTCATGTTTGCTTTAATACTATCTCTAGTTTGGTTGAATATGGCTTCAAAAGTTGGTGCTTGCGTATAGAACCTAAATTTAAACTATTCACACATACCACAAGTTCATCTCCCTTGACAGTATATTTTTAAGAGTTAATGAATTTTATAAGCTAATTGCATTTTCATTGCACTACTCTTACTGCTAGCACCCAAAATGTAACTTTGTATTAGTGGGTAGTTTTCAAAACATATGTCAAATAACTACGGAATGTGCATTTATTGTTCCTTTAACTGTACTTTTAGATATCAATTGTGGGAAATGTGATTTGGATGAATGACGTTTATCATAATTTACTTCCCACAGAATTCCACAAATTGTCTTGACATAAAAGAATTAATGATTAATGGCAAAAGTCTATTTTATTCCATTACTACTCCCATCTTTCTTTGTTCTGAGAGCCATTCAAATACACAAAATGTAGCCAACAGTATTACTAAGGGCAACCATTAACATTAGATTGCAAAATGCAACTAGAGGTCAATTTTGCTTTGTACATATTTCCTAGATGAGAAACTAAACTTTATCTGTCTTTTATACATGTGTAGCCTGAAACTTCTGCCACGTCAAAGTTTTGGCAAACAGATATGACATAAAAAGTCCTTAAAGATCCGTATTTCATAAGCCAGTCAATGAAGGACAAATATCATATGATCTCACCCATTACGGGACAATAATGAGCAAAACTAACAACAAGCAAAACAGAACCAAGTATGTGAATACAAGGAATAGGCCTTCAGTGGTCAGGGGGAACGGGTTTGGGGGGAGGGGGGAGGCAGAGGCAAGAAAGGGGAGCAGCTTAGACAAGAACCTAGTATAAAGGAACCATAGACATGGACAACAGGTGGGATTGACTTTGCGGGGAATGGGTGGGTGGGGAGGGGGACAGAGGGGAGCAAAAAGGGGATGGATGTAATACGACAACAATAAAATTTTTAAAAATATATTAAAAAAAAAAAAAGACTAAAGGTTTATTGCCTTGGAAAAATATAAAGAATTTAAATTTTTCCCTGAGCTCTGTGTGAAAAATGCATCTTTGTGTGACTTTCAGCTGGTTAATTTTATTAAATTATTTTGAGAAAACACAGTGCCTGATTATGCATGTAGATTTCATAGACTCTATACCAGGTTCTTAGCGAAACACAACATTTCACTACATTCTAAAATAGTAACTTCAAGGTGCATGCCATAAAAAGATAGTTCAATAACATTCTCTGACATAATACCTATAAGTAATATATTTAAGACTAAAATATTCTAACAGCTTTATTATTTATTGAGGACACTTTAAAAAAAAAACACAGGACAGTATCTTTTAATTAAGAAAACCATAAATGGACAAAATTTTCAAGGGCTTCACCAACTCTAATAGATCACAGCAAAGCTCATATCCACAAAGTGATTGCCTGCCATTTTAAACAAATGATTAAGTTGGCAGGAAAAAGTTCCACCTTACCTCTGGAGAGTGATACACAATTCACAAAGCCATTTCACATAAACTATATGATACAATATATCAGGTAAGTAGAATATTAATCCATCAGGTTATCATAAGTAGAACAGGTATTTATTTTGCAGACGAGGCACTTGGACAAGGCATTGTCCAAGAACACACAGCTTAGTATATGAAGCAGCCAGAAATAGGAGATAGCTGCATGTTTTTTTGTTTTCCCACCTGATCTGGTCATTTTCCTACTTATGTATGGTTAATACACCAAACGTGAAACAAGTTCAAAGTGCCCTGAGGAACCATTCCAATTGTAATTTCATTTTATTTCTACTAAAGGATGCAAAGAATTACCATTTTATCAGACTCATAACTACTCTGATGATGTCTTAGAAAGACCAATAATGTGTGAGGGTATGGTTATATGCATCTGCTTAAATCACACAGCAACATGCTGGAGAGGCAATATCCTGCAAAGTATACCCTTTTCAAGTTATTTTGAAAACCAAAATAACTGAATATGTTACAGCCAGTAACAGCCAGTACAGCTAGTGCTCCTACAAAAAATGTCTTTCTGAAGGAACTTGTACCCTTTGCAACAACATGGATGGAACTGGAGAGTATTATGCTTAGTGAAATAAGCCAGTCAGTGAAGGACAAGTATCATATGATCTCACCCATTACAGGACAATAATGAGCAAAACTAACAACAAGCAAAACAGAACCAAGTATATGAATACAAGGAATAGGCCTGCAGTGGTCAGGGGGAAAGGGGTTGGGGGGAGGGGGGAGGCAGAGGGAAAGAAGGGGAGCAGCTTAGACAAGAACCTAGAATAAAGGAACCATGGACATGGACAACAGGTGGGATTGACTTTGGGGGGAATGGGTGGGTGGGGAGGGCGACAGAGGGGAGCAAAAAGGGGATGGATATAATACAACAACAATAAAATTAAAAATAAATAAATAAAATGGCAAAACTGTTTAAAAAAAAAAAAAAAAGTCTTTCTGCTTCTCAAACACAGAAATGTTCCTGGTGCCTTCAGCAGTAAATTGTTTAATATAGCAATCAAGATTCTTCACAATCATCTTCAGATATAGCCCTTCAGATATTCCACATCCCGGTTCCAGAGACTACTGACTTCTCCTATCTTTTATTTTTGCTTACACAATATCCCTTACCCTATAATATCTCTTTCCATCTTCTATTAATTGAATTTAAACTCACTGATCACAATTGGGTTCAAACGCCACCACCTTCCTAATAAATTATTCCTTTTGCCAAAATCTTACAAAGTTCTTTGTAACTTGACCACAGCTCTTATTTTATCCTCTATTACAGTATCAGCGCTAGTGGCTTTGGACCCAGACTTTTACCTGCTGAGTGTATAAACTGCCTGAAACTTATAAAACTATAATCTTTCATCCCTCAGTGTCACCTAATGGAGGACTTAAAAACAATGTGTTCAGCCAGGAATTGCCTTGAACCCCTGTGCCCACCTTTAGCGTTAGACACTGTGCAAAACACTCCACCCTCACACAGATCCTCCTGCCCAATGGCTTTGTCTTTTATCACTGTGTTCAGCCATGGCCCTGCTCCCTGACCTGACCTGCTAGAAACAATCTTGCTCTTCTTGGGCAGCCTTCCCACCTGGCTTTAAGGTCCAGGTCTTTCAGGTTTGATTCATCAAACTGTTCAATGTTTAAACTTTATATCAATATTTAAAAGGGAGCAGAGTGTGCAGGAATTTAAACTCTGGCAAGGTTTATTCCATTATATTTTTAGACAGTGCCAAATCTGCACCATTATTATGGATTAACCATAACACATTCTGGAGAAATGGATTCGGTAACACTCACTGATGCACGCACATGCAAAATGGTGTATATTTCAGAATGACTTATATTTTCAACATTTCTTAATAAGTGTACCTTTATTGCTTAAAGCAACAAATAAGTTATATAAATACTTCATAATTATGTGAAAATACCAAATTATTACAGGACCTTAAATTCTTGTGTTTTTCCACATCTGAATTCAGTTAAGATATAATTCAAATAAGCAAAGCACAACCCAGCAAATGATTCACATGTTCTTATGACTATTCATTAAATACCCCATCCACAGGAATGAATGCTTCCTTTTTCTAGAAGAAATATACATAATATAGTCAATGCTTCAGGCATGAAGGAAAGATTTATATTTCCAACTGGTGGGTATTTTTTGTTTCACGTAAAAGTCCTATTCTTTCTTCTCCATAAGACAAATACCACTTTCAAGGGAAAAGATGAAAATGTTGAAAAGGTTAAAAAAAAAAAAAAGGACTGTAATTTGTATTATAAAAATATGGATGGATGGTGCAATCATGTGCCACATCACTTCAACACATCTTGAATTAATGAGCCATTTTGAAATCTTTGAAAATATCACACTGCATAAAAAAAGCAAATTAAGAAAATTTCATTTTATAGAAAGCAACTAATATGATAGCAACTAATATGGAAAGCTAATAATATGAAAATAAAAGCCCTGGGAGTTATATGCTCTGATATCTACATGATCTACTTTTACCTGTTTTCGCTCCTGCTCCCTCTGCTGGAGTCTATAGATTGAGTCAGTAGCTGCTTGCACTGAAATAAAACAGAGGATGGAGTTTAAATCAGTGGCCTTTGTTCAAGGAAAGAACCACCTGAAAAAAAAAAAATACTTGGATTGTTTTAGATCTCAAAAAGCTATACAAAAAAACTGCTATTACTTTGGTTGTGGTGGGCTGGCAAGAAGGAAAAAAGGGTACTTTTGCTAATATATTCAGCATGTCATAATTAGAACTACTATTACCCTTGAGGTTTGAGTTGCAAGCCAAAGGCACTTAAGTACTAATTCCAACGACAAGTTGTCAATGATTTTAGAATTCTCTAAGAGATATAAAACATTATAAAACACCTGATAAACTTACCACCACATTCTGACTGACTATGCCTTTACAGAGCCTTCCCCATTCATTAGCCCCATCTCTCTTTGTCTCCCTCAGACCACTGCTCTTTTGCTTGCAGGCAGTACTTGGTATTATCTAGAATGCTCTACCACTTTCTGCTATTCTTCTTACCTCTGCTCTTGTCTTCTAATTCACACTGGCTGCCACTGCCAGATTCAAATTTCTCTGGATTGTTTTCATTCAATCATTTCCCTTTCTAATGTACCAAAACTATAATTATTATTACAATTATTTATTGAGTACTATGTGCCAAGACCAGTGCTAAGTACCTTCCACCTATATTATTCCTATTTAGGAGAGGATCACTCTCACATTTCAGTTTTGTCACCCATTAAAAAAAAAAAAGGGGGGGTAAAGAGGTGAGTGTTAACTCAAGGAGGTAGTATGACTAGTAAGTACAAAAAACAGGATTTAAAATCAGATCTCTGACTCTAAAGAGTTGACTCTTATCCTCAACACTCTACTTCTTTTATGATTTCAATGAAGCTGGTTTAAATCCATCAGTTACTCAAACCTCTTCATTTACTGGATCCATTTTATTAATGTAGACAGAGGTTTTCACTTACTTCACTGTTTAGTGTGCAGGCTATGAGTCAGATTTAGCATTGTAAGATCTAAAGCCAAACACTTACTAGTTGTATGACTGATCCTGGGCATGTTTGCTTACTTATTCTTTCACTCATTTGTCAAATATTTATTGAGCATTTGTTATATGCTAGGTGATGTTATTGCTACTGTTGCTAATTTTACAGCACCTTAGTTCCCCGTTTTTAAAATGAACATAGTAAGAGGACTTCAGAATTGACATGAGAATTAAATGAGGTAACATAGTAGATATTATGCTTAAAAATGTTTAAACATAGTAAGTCACTTAGGGCAGTTCTTCATACATAGTAAGCAGAGTAATGGATCAGTACATAATATTCTATTTAAAATTACTATTGACAGCTATTATCCTGACACTTCTTACCAAAATAAGTACTTTTTCATTTGTCTGTATAAGGCATGTGTAGAATGAATGGCATCTTGACTGATGCAAGCAATCAAGAAATGTTATTGTTTTATTATTAGAACTATTATTATTCTATTTACTGTACTATCTCTACTCAAAGCACTTTCCCTTGTTCCTTTCTTCTAATTAAAATGTTTTCCTTGTTTCAAAAGTCCAGTTCAAGATTTACTGCCTTCATAAAATCCTCCCAGATTAATAATTTCCCTATAAGAATTTCCCTTATTTGTTATGTAATATCCTACCACTTTACCTTTCATTTGCTTAAACAGAGGTTTGTTTTACAATTATGCCTTCCTAACCCACTTCAATCTGGCCCCACCTGGGGCCAATTCCATAACAGGGCAGGGACTGTGATTTCTCTTTCAGAAAAATGTTAGAACCCTCCCTGTGAAAATACGATAAAGAGAAGGATTCTGCTTTTAAAGAGTCATACTTTTATTAGTAACTACTTAAGTTGTATCAAAGATAGTATTTTCATACTGAGAATTAGGTTCCCAATCATTGTTTATTCCAACAGGAAAAATGAAAACAAAATAGAAGTTGATTAGCTCTGCTTTTTATCTGTGGCATATTAATATTACATCATCATTCCTAAGTAGTGGTTTTTATCATTTCCTGGTTAGCAGTGCCACCCACCTCCCCCACCCCCACCCCCACCCCACTCTGAACTTAAAAAAAAAAATCCATTTTGTGGTCTTTAGGTGCTTCATTTTTTTTAGGGTTTTCTTAGCTTAATCTATCAAGAGTTATAGGGCTATGACATTTATTTTATCCTTTTTATATCCTTTAAAATTTTAATTAGAACACATCTGAACATATCCCTATCAGGACTGTCTTGGTACTTTGACAAAATATCCATTTTTTAAAAATCCAGTTCCTAGCCCTGGCTGGTAGCACAGTGGATAAGGTGCTGGCCTGCGAACTCAAAGGTCACTGGTTTGATTCCCCTGCCAGGGCACATAACCAGGTTGCAAGCCAGGTCTCCAGCGAGATCCGTGGCTGGAGGCAGGTGAAGGCAACCATACACTGATGTTTCTCTGTTTCTCTCCCTTCCTCTCTTTCTGGAAATAATAAATAAAATCTTTTAAAAAAATCCAGTTCCTCTGAAGTAATTTACTTTTTAATCTTTTAGTCACACAATAAAAAAAGGGTTTACCTTCTGAATTTAATAAAATCTGCTTTTCTGGTCTAAGAAAACCACCTGAGTATAGCAAACATTCCCTTTCTTCACAATTAGAGAAGGACGCCAAGAGGAAAACGCCCACTTATCTGAACCTTTCTAACACCTCCACAGGACTGACTGGCCAACTGCTGTCTCAGTGCTTTAAAAGACTAACTGATTTCAAAAAGTCAAGAATCTATCAAATTCTTTTCTCTCAACCAAAAGATCATTCAAGTAGATTAGCATCACATACAGAAATTATGCCACATACAATAGTTAACAATGTACTGTCTTCATATAAAATAAATAAATTTATCCTTTCATGGTATGTGCATGGATGTGTGTGTGTGTGTGTGTGTGTGTGTGTGTGTGTGTGTGAAATACATACATAAGAAGGTAATCCTGGTTTGGTATTAGGAGCAGATGTTGGCTGAATTCTCATTCATTCATTTCAATAAATAAATACTTAGTGGCTACAATGTGCCAGTCACTACTGTTCTAGGTGCCCGGGATACTGCAGAGAACAGTGTCCCTGAGCTCATGAAACTTCTATTTTAGTTGGGGAGACAGCATATAGATAAATATTAAGCATGTCAGGTGATGAAGAAAAACAAAGCAATGTAGGGAGTCCAGAGATTGCCAGAGCAAGGGGGGATGAATGTTAAGAGTGGCTGGATTAGGTCTCACTGTTGACATCTGAGCAGAGGTGAATAGAAAATGAGAATGCACAGAAATCTGAGAAAGGAATATTCCAGAGGGAGTAGCAAGTGCAAAGGTTCTGAGGTGGGAATGTGCTTGGCACATTAGGAGGCCAGAGTAGCTAGAACAAAGTGAGGGAAAAAGAAAATGGTAGAAAATAAATCACTGAACCAGAAGGATTCATTTAATAAAATACCTATGAGGGGAGGGAGAGGGAAAAAATGAAAATGGAAAGAAGAAAAGAATGGAGGAAGAAAAGGATGACGAGGGAAAAAGAGAAGGGAAGGGAGGGAAAGGGAGAGGAAGCAAAGGGCAGAGAGAAGGGAAGAGTAAAAGAGGGAAGAAGGATGGTGAAGGAGATGTAGTGGAGGAGAGAGCACTCCAGAGAAAGTGAGATGTGGGGTGAGGGGGAAAGGGATAGGAGTTCAGGTTTTTCAGCCTGGGCAGCTAGAGAATGATGATGCCATTACTGAAATGGGATAGAATGAAGAAAAAGCAGAACTGAGGAAAGAATTCAAGTTTTGTCCTGGATGTTATATTGAAGTGCTTATTAGACATCTAAGGAGGCCAGGCAGTTGGAAGTAAAGTTTATAATTCTGAAGAGGGGTCCAGGGTGAAAACACAAATGTGGAATTAATGACTGGCATACAGGTAATATTTAAAGCTGTGATTCTGCATGAGATCACCAACAAGGTAACTGAGACAGAAAAGATATCCCAGAATCAAACCTTAGGGTACCCCAATGTTAAAGATAAGAAAAGATGTGGGAACTAACAAAGTAAAATAAGAAGGCGGAGTCTGCATTGTAGGAGAAAATCCAAGAGAAAGTAATGTCTCCAAAGAAAAGGTGGACTTACTTTATTACATTCTCAAAAATGCACAGAAGCAATATCCTGAAGTTGAAAGAACTTGAGCTTTGAAGGAGAACTAGGTTTGCACAATAGTTCCTCCAATTAGTATTGGAGAACATGGATGTTAAACCACTATAAATTTCAGTTTCTATAAAGTGGGGAGGATGAGAAATATTTATTTTAAAGAGTTATTGTAGTCAATGAAGAAAACAACACAAGTAAAAATTCTAACTAATAAAGTGCTATAAAAATAGTATTTGAAATCATGAGTTCTTAAAGATTTCTAGGAAAACAGGCAGAGTGTAGCAAAACCAGACAAACTTAGTTCCTTAGATACTTCACAAACTACATAAAAAACCATAAAAAGAGTAAGAGAATGGGAAAAAAATCTCTATTCTTTACTGAACAAGGAAGTATTAAAATGGCATGCTATAAACTTTGAAAAGTGGTGGTAATGAATAGGAACACAGACTCTAGTTAAGAACTGAGACTCCTAATCCCACCATAACTACTCCATCTCCAAAAGTGAGAGAAAGAAAATGAGCTGACAAAATTCCCAGAACTATTTAATATGCTTTTATTTATAAAAACAAATATGGGTGATGGAGGGAGAAGGAGCAAATATGTGAAAAGCAGATAAGACAGACAAGGCATCCATTCTGAAAGAAAACCTAATAAAGTTCTCCACTGGTACTTTGTAATACCTAAATAAATAAATAAATAAATAAAGTTACTTTATTGAGAGAGCAAATGTACAGCATGAAATGAAAATGAGATTGTAAAGCAAACAAACTGAGAACTGTAATACTATCATTATAGATCTAATCAATAAACCAGAAATAGAAATGAATTAAACAGTGTTCAACTCAATAAACAATCGGCAGCATTATAACTGCAGAACAGGAAGCAAACACTATTAACCCTGCCAAAGCTAAAATTCACAAGTAAAAAGTCGTGGAAGAGACGCAAGAGAAAAGGTATAAAGTCTAACCCCTCCATCTCTCATGGCATTAATTAATGTAATAACATGATACAAGTAACTTCAGAATGTCTCATTACTTCTCTTTGAATAATCTAGTAACTACTATCTTTCATAGTAAAGAAACATGTATTTTAAGGTATTTCAGCTTATACTTAAGTTTTTGTCTTGTTAAATTCAAGTAAAATTTAAAATTAACACCTTAACTTAAAAAGTGTATGATCCCATTCTCGTCAGAAGTACTTTCCCACCTCATACCTTCCCATCTATTCATTCAGCTATCATCTCACCACCTAGCCTTCCATGTGGAGATACAATACAGGAACCTGTCTGGAATGATGCTCTCCAAAGTTAAAAAAATGATGGTTATTTATAGGTAGTTATTAAGGTGATTTATTGTTTTCTCCTTTTTCTATTTTCTTCTTTTTTTTCTTATTAACATGTATTTCTTTAAATAATTTTAAAAAGTCACTGCTCTTAATAAGAGAGGGAAGCAAGAAATATGATGATGATGATTTTTACTATGGCCACATTAGTTAAATCAGGAATAACCTAAAGGCTTTTTATTTTTTTTTTTCCTTCTTACTCTCTAAATCAAGGACAAAATCTCTAGATAAAGAACTTGATGAAATATATTAAATAATTAATGCCTTGAACACAGGATGAGAGAAAAGTAAAGACTACGTTGTGTCTTGAGGACAGGTTACTTTATCAGTTACTTTTTTTATGTACCTTCCTAGAGCAGTGATTTTCAACTGGTGTGCCTCAATAATATTTAAAACAAGCAATACATGACAATGTAGTCAGGGGCACTGACCTCTTTTCCTTGAGAATGTCAAATTAAAAAATAACAGCCAACACAATAGCATCTGGTGTAAATGAATCAAAATTACACTTATTTTTTTGTCAAATGTATTTTTTGGCTTGCCACAGAATTTTAGTAATTAGTTTCTGTGTGCCATGAGATGAAAAGGGTTGAAAATTGCTGTTCTAGAACACTTGTTTACTTTTTGTAGTGTGAAGGAACCACGGAAGAGTTTTAGTTCAAAAAGCCTATGCTCACCCGGACACTTGGCAAGGTTAAGTGGTGCTACACAGACAAAAGCAAAACAGTTCTGAGCTGCAGATTCTGTTAACAGGCCTCCATTCAAATAATTCAAGATGTCCCCACTTGACTGTTCCAGTTACTTAGTTCTGTGCACCATGTCAGAACAAGAGCCACACTGGTAGCATTCTGAGGTGCAACTGATGGCACTGCCAGCACAGTTCTCACAACTGTATAGAACAGATAAATGTGGCAATTCTATTCACAGACACAGAACAAAACTAAACCCATCACTACTCTTGTCAAGTATTACTTAGACCAGAATATATTCCCACTTTGTTGTCTATGTCCATGGTTCTTCCATGCTAGTTCCTTTACTAAACTGCTCCCCTTCTTTACCTCCTCCTCCCTCCTCCCCTCTGCCCACTGAATGTCTATTCATTATATGCATGTATCTGGTTCTGTTTTGCTTGCTTGCTTGTTTTGTTCGTTATAGTCCTGTAGTGGGTGAGGTCATATGGGAGAGAGTGAGTGGGTAGGGAAGGGGACAGAGGGTAGTAAAAAGGGGATGGATATAATATAGTAACAATAAAATTAATTTTTTTTAAAATTTATTTTATTTTATTTTTTTTTCTTTTAATTTTATTGTTGTTGTATTACATCCATCCCTTTTTTTCTCCCCTCTGTCCCCCTCCCCACCCACCCTTTCCCCCCAAAGTCAATCCCACCTGTTGTCCATGTCCATGGTTCCTTTATAAATTAAATTTTAAAAAAGAGGGAAAGGAGACCTTTTTCTACTAAAAACAAAACAAAACAAAACATATTCCATACATAAATTCACTTGATTTTGCACAGCTCCTTGATCAATTAGTAGTGAAAATACATTAAGCCAGCACTATGACTTAAAATGTCCTGTTTTTAAACATGAACATTCCTGGGAACAACAGCTGGGCCTAGGTAAGTTTTTAATACTACATTAGCTTCAAAAGAAGGTAGTTATCTCCATTATCCTTGTGCTGCTCAGGATAACTGCTGTAAGAAAATCTTACATTAGAGCCTACTGAGGAAGCCTTTACTGCTTCTGGCAGAAAAGCCATTGCTTACTTTCTAAAGTTAACAATAGGACTCAAAGCAGTCCACCTGTTAAAACCTTAATTAATAACTTGACACTTGATGTGTTTTAATTCTTTCAGGAGAATACATTTAAATTCTGGATGCCGTATTACCTGTAATGCTTTTATATTCCACTGAGAAGACTGTTTTTTTTTTTTTTTTTTTTTATTCTCACCCAAGGATATATGTTTATTGACTTTACAGAGAAAGGGAGGGAGAGGGAGAGAAAGAGGGAGAGAGGGAGAACAGGTGAAGGGGAAAGGGAGGGAGAGGGCCTGACACAGAGAAAGACGGAGGGGCGGGGAGAGGGAGAGAGAGAAACAGATTCATCGATTGGTTGCCTCCTGTATGCACTCTGACTACCTTTTTTGGTGTTCAACTAACTGAGCTGCCTGACCAGGGCTGAAGACTACTTTCAAGAGGCTAGTCCTTACATTAGAAATAACTTTAGCCCAAGAATGAAGCTAGTAAAAATAATCATTTATAGATTTTTATCAAGTTTTACCCAACTTATTTTTATATACTCGAAGTGTGGAAAAGGAAAGTTATAGGCACCACTCAGGTGCATACATATGTATCATATTTAAAAATAATTAAATTTTATTTTTAGCATAATATCTAGAATGTCAAGTTTCAGAAGTGACAGTATGAACAAACAAGTTTATAGTGTCATAAAATGCAAAAGCCTAAGGTTAATTTTAGACTTTTTGCTACTGCCTCAAGAAACCAAATGTGATTTATCCTCTCCAACCACCCTTTAGCATTCGAGTACACTAGACTAACATGAAATTACACACAAAGGCTTAACTCAATTATTAGCCAACGCCTTTTCTTCACTAGACAGTATTTGCTTTTTGTTCCCCAGAAAGATATGTATTTTTTTATTTTCCACTTCAGTAATCCATCATTACTTACCAGGATTATCCTTGGACAAGCTGAACAATGTCAATATAGATGCAAGGAGAAGCCTTGGATTTCTGATATAACTTCTAAGTTTAAAATCAGTAACTCATAAAACTTCCTTTATGCTTTGATATATGTTTAATAAATATTCTTTGTAATCAACCATGTCTTCAAATTAAAATATTTTGCTTAATGAAAATAAGTGATAAAATATTCATGTTTATGGCCAGATCAGTTTTGAAAAACATGAAAATATGTCTCTAGTATCCTATTTGAAAAAGTTTTCTTTCTGATACTAATTCTTTTTCTTTTAATTTTATTTATTTTTATTAAAATTTTTTATTTATTATTTTTAGAGAGAGGGGGAGGGAGAGAGGCAGAGAGGGACAGAGACATCAATGTATGGTTGCCTTTCACCTGCCTCCAGCCACGGACCTGTTGGCTTACAAGCTGGTTACGTGCCCTGGCTGGGAACGGAACCAGTGACCTTAGCTCAGGTTCACAGGTTGGCGCCTGATCCCCTGTACCGCAAGCCAGGGCCTGATCCTAATTCTCGGTTATCAAAATTTTTCCAATGACTGCCTGGCTGGTGGCACAATGGATAAGGCGCTGGCCTGCGAACCCAAAGATCACTGGTTTGATTCCTAGCCAGGGCGGGTACATAATCAGGTTGCAAGCCAGGTGTCCTGCCAGGTCCGTAGCTGGAGGCAGGTGAAAGGCAACCATACATTGATGTCTCTCTCCTTCTCTCCCTTCTCCTCTCTCTGAAAATAATAAAATCTTTAATTTTGTTTTTTTTTCTAATGGATTACATTTTTTAAGGTAAAAATGCTTCAATTTTCTCAGATCCTAAAAAGGTAATCTCCTGGCTGGTGGCACAGTGGATAAGGCACCGGCCTGCGAACCCAAAGGTCGCTGGTTCGTTTCCCAGCCAGGGTACATAACCAGGTTGCAAGCTAGGTCTCCAGCCAGGTCCTTGGCTGGAGGCAGGTGAAAGGCAACTATACAGTGATGTCTCTCTCCCTCTCTTCCTCCCTCTCTTTCTGGAAATAATAAATAAAATCTTAAAAAAAAGGTAAGGCCCTGGCTGGTAGCACAGTGGTTAAGGCGCCGGCCTGCGAACCCAAAGGTCACAGGTTCGATTCCCCAGCCAGGGCACATAACCAGGTTACAGACCAGGTCTCCAGTCAGGTCTGTGGCTGGAGGCAGGTGAAAGGCAACCATACATTGATGTCCCTCTCCCTCTCTGCCTCTCTCCCTTCCCCTCTTTCTAAAAATAATGAAATAAAATCTTAAAAAAAAAAAAAAAAAAAAGGTAATCTGTGCAACTATAGATACACACTTTGGAGATAAATGCTCTTAATATGAACAGCAATACACATTCACCTCTAGAGTACCACTTTCTCTACAACAGGGCATCCCTCTTATATGTTCTGGTTAAGAATTCGCTCTCTCTACCTCCCACCAGAATGCTCAAGGAGACATACTGTGGCATACTACTCCTTTGAAATAAAGCAATAAAAAATATATAGCTGGCTTACATCTCTGGAGAACTTGGTTTAAGTTTTCCTGCATTGTTTCTCTGCATTTGGGAAGAGCATTTTCATTTGTTTCACGGATCACATTCTTCCAATTCTCAAGAACTCGCATTTCTCGAAGACCACGTTTTTCCTATTAAAAGAAAATAAGTGACTAGAACATACTGTGTCTTAAATCTTTAGTAATTACTTTCCGGAATTTCCACCCATGTTTTGGTTGTTTTATTACCACTTATTATTGAAATTTACACAGCCTTCTTCTAATTATCTGGCAATAAATGAGGTCACAATCAGGAGAAATTATTTAAAATTATAAAACGTGTAAAATGTTGGAAAGTTGTAATATGAGTAACATTTTTACAGCAATATTTTAAAATGAGCATGAGAAATAGTAAAAGAAAGAGGTCCTTGATTTGATTTTAAATTTCATTTTCATTCTTATATTACTTATACCCTATATTATTTAATCTGATTCCACTTTTCTCAAATAAAAACATGAAGTAAAGATAATATGTAGATACTTCCCTGTGTCAAAACTAATTAACACTGAAGGCCTAAGATTACTATCCTTAGAAAGGTCTGCTTGCAAGACTGGCCTTTGTGGGCTGGGAACTTGACCAGTCAATATTTCCTTACACTGTATAAAACTTTTTATAAATGATAACATATTTCTGTCCTTTTCAGAATCTGGAAGTTGGATACACACTAGGTAGAGACTGCCTACATGACCAATCCCCAATAAAACCCTGGACTCTGAGGCTGAGGCAAGCTTTCCTGGTAGGTAACATCTCACATGTGTTGGTACAGCCCATTGCTGAGGGAAGGAAGCACCACTGGGAGAGGACTCTTGGAAGCTTGGTTTCCTAGGACTCCTGGAGTCTGCCTGGTTTCACCCAGACTCCTCCCCATGCATTTGCTCCCTTTGATGATTTTTAATTGGTTAATATGTTTCCTAAATATTTTTTTAATCTAGATTTGTCCTCCTTCACTTTCCCCCCTTTACATTTATTGGAAAAAATTTTAAACAGTGAGTCATTTGTTCTGCAGTTTCCCACAGACTATTTTTTGCTGAATGAATCCCTATGGTGTAATTAAACATATTCCTTTGTCTCTTCTCTTTCCTGGTAAATTAGTAGTTAGAACTAGAGGCTTCATCAGATTCAGGGTTTTATTGTTTGTTCTTAAAGAATATTTCAGAGGTGGGCTATGTACTTCTGACAGGATGTTACTAGCAGTCTGTCTTCATTTATTAACAGAAATACCTCCATTAAGAACAACTTTGCCTCACTGACTATTTGGTTACTCTGAGGATTGCTCACATATGAAAGACAAAATAAAATGCTTGATCATTTCCCTAAAACGGTGATTTGGTTCTCTAAAGATTTCTGTTTTAGTGGCTACGCGGGGTTCCCGGATCGTCGGCCATGGCAGAGGTGGAGGAGACACTGCAACGACTTCAGAGCCAGAAGGGAGTGCAGGGGATCATTGTGCTGAACACAGAAGGCATTCCCATTAAGAGCACCATGGACAATCCCACCACCACACAGTATGCCAACCTCATGCACAACTTCGTCTTGAAGGCCCGGAACACTGTACGTGAAATTGACCCCCAGAATGACCTCACCTTCCTTCGAATTCGCTCCAAAAAAAATGAAATTATGGTTGCACCAGATAAAGACTATTTCCTGAT